>OMLB01042630.1:0-15377 GCA_900302555.1 Myripristis jacobus
TATAATTTAAATAGAATAAAATAATGTAAAATGCACACATAAAATCATAAATCATAAAATCCAAAATCCTACATGGTATCAAAAGCTAAAGAAAGAAAGAAAGCAAATATTGTAATTTCAGGTAAAATCTGCTTCAAAACCCACTTAAGTGCTACAAATGAGACCAAACTCTACACAGCAATGTCTTTCTTGAGAAATAAAATAGAGTTGACTCCACTAAAACTCTGTGGAGTCTTTTATCCTTTACAGTTTTTGGGATCAATAGGGGAAGAAATGAGGATTTGGTTAAATAACAAAGAATTAAAAATGGCACTGGCATCTGTATAGCTCTAATGATGCCTAGCCCTAAAGGCACAGTACTGAATGCTGGGTCACTGAACTGCCCATAATATGTATATTTTCAGCTTATACATGACTAGCCTCGTGTACACAGACAGCTGCAGCCAAAAAACAAAGATGTGGCCAAGAGTGAAAACTGTACAAGAAAGGCATGACTGTAGAAAATTTGCACTTATATCAATGATTTTTAAATTTTTCTTTCCTTCTCCCCTCCCTCACACTGACTTTCTCCCTCTCTCTCTCTCTCAGAGGAAGTCCCATTCCCTGCCACCCCTGTGACAGCCTACTATCACGGCTGTATGGACATCTCTATCAATGGCCAGCAGCTAGACTTTGACGAAGCCCTCAACAAACACAACAGCATTAAGTCTCATTCCTGTCCGCCTGTCTCTGCCCCTGAAACTCACCCCGATGCACCTCCGCCACACAGGAAGTGACCTCAGTTACACCCACATCCACATCCATTAGCCCTTACTTTAGGCAGCATCTCACCGCTTCTTCCTCTTCTTCTTGATATCCTCTTTTATTTCTGGGAAAGAGAGAAAAGGAGGAGAGGAGAAGGGGGAGGGGAGAAGATGAGAAAGAAGTCATCGGAAGGGGAGACAGTGGCAGACTGAAAAAGTTGTATTTGTCCACTTTCTCTGATGAGTTTATTTTTAGCTTTGACTTATGGGTTCTCTCCTTTCACCTTCATTGCCAAACAATTGTTCCCATCCAGGGAGCGCTTCATTCAATGTTTCTAGTGAACCATGATGAACGCTGACTGCCAGTGAGATGGTCAGAGGCTGGATGACGTAGTTGTAGCAGTATGTTGCAATGAATTATATTATTTCCTAGAAATTTTGACAAAGAGCTGAGCTCTGTAGCACACATACCATGTATGACCAAGAGATGGTTATGTTTGTGTAGAAAAATAAACTAATGGTCACTGCTGACCAGGCTTTGTCTGACCACCTACATCATTGTTTTCCTATTGTCCAACCATGCTGTGATCTCTGTAATTCTGTGTCCTTCTACTACATCTCTTAGTGTTTCTCAGACATACTTTTCCCCACCTCCTTTTCTGTTACTGTTCTTATTGTCACAGCCCTCGCATTGTACTCTGATAGCATTCAGAATTCACCTTGTATATAAAGATGAACCCTCTTTAATATATAACTTCAATATAGTTGTCCAGTGTTGTGTTTGGTTGAGTGTTATATGTTTGTTTTAATAAAACTGGATCAAAACTGTCTATTTTAGATTTTACAGTGCTGTACTGTTGAATTTCAACTTTAAAATGTGCTATTCTTTTGCCTTATATTTAATTCAATTTGTGGTAGATTTGTGTTGGTGAACATAATACTGAATGCCAAAGCCAGAAACAAATGAAAACCTCATTTATCCTACTCACACAATATGAGTCTACATAATATCTCATTCAGTGACACTGTGGTAGCTAAAGGCACACAGCTGATGAGGGTGGCGTCAGGACAACAGAGATTAAGTCAGGTTTGTGGTCAACAAAACCTGGCAGCTTAGGAGGATAAACAAACATACAGCCTATTTACAAAATATGCTTAAACCAAGGTCTGCTTTCAGTTTTCATTTGCTCTCTCGATTGAGACTATATTTATCAACAGTTTTGATGTTCTTTATGCAAAATTCATGTCTCCCACAGGTCCTATCATCTTGAGTGATGCCAGCTCTGCTCAAATCCCAGACTGGTTCATACAGACAGTCAACTTAATGTGCTGATTTGGGTGTAGGGCTGACGTTACATGCTGCAAATGTCATGCAATTAGTTGCAGGGGTATAGCTAAGGAAAATGTTGAACTGGGCTTGCATCATCATCTGGAATGTTCCTTAAGGGTTGTTGACAAACTAGTGAAAATTAAATGTACAGCATGCAACTAATTGCATGGACGTTGCACGGTGAAATGTCAGTTTGGTTGCATGCAACTGAGAGGTTATGGAGTCCTATCCAATAAAAACAGTGAACTGGGTTCGCATCATCATTATGAATGCTCCCATTCCAAGCCAGTATTTGGAAAAGACACATGGCAACAGTACACATTTAATTTACAACATGCAGCTAAGTGCATAGAAACTGTGCTGTGTTAAGGCCGAGGTTACAGGTGAAATTTTTTCATGCAATTCGGTTGCATGCAAGTGAGATGTTTGTGAGTTCAATCCAATGAAAATCATGCTCTGGGTTTGCATCATGATTTGTAATATTCCATATGGGTTGGGTGACACAGCAACACTTCAAATATAATTTCCAACATGCAACAAATAGCACATAAGTTGCACTCATAGAAATTGAATCAATTATATTATTATCTATATTCAGGTTCTATGGTTGCACTTTATATGTCAGCCTAATTGTTGCTATGTAACTGAACTCATCCATAACATTACAAACGATGATATAAACCCTTTTTGTTTTTACGTCCCTTTTTTCATTATAAATATGAAACAATTTTTCGTATTTATATATATATATATCCAGTTCTTGATTTTCATTGGCTGGCACTCCTACATTACTCCAGCACAACTTTGTTGCATGGAGTTTAAGTTGCATTCAAGTTGCACCATGTAAAGCTAGATTAAAAATTCATGATACGGACAAAATCAGATTGCAATTATTAGCAGCTATTACAGTTGTAAATTATTTTAGGTTTCATCTGGAATCTGTATGTTTTGGCCTTAAATGCTTAGAGTAACTCATCAATTGATGATATTATCAGATGGGCCTCACTTGGAGGACCAAGCTCATATTCCTATTTGCCAGATGCTTTTGATGCATCCTCACTAGTTCACTCAATCAGTGTACTACGCTACAGCCTTTCAGGCACATTACAATATCGATAACATCAATATGAATTGAAGATATGCCTGTCCTGTTTGGGCATAATCGCTGCAGTGAGATTCCCATTCTCATCATCATGATGATGAAGAACACACCCATGCAAAAAGAAGAGGTACTGGACACAGTAAATCATAAATGAAAAGCATTTACACAAAATTAAATGGTTTCTGAATCAGCAGCTGGTAGTGTCACCACAATGAAAACCACTGCAAACCATAGTTTGACTAAAATAGGGTGGGAATGTAAAGATACATGGGGAATTGCAAGGAAAATGACACAAACAGCAAAAGCAGACGTGTGTGCTGAACTGGCCAAGGAAATGAAATTATGAAAAAAGGGAAGGACATGTGACTAAAACAGGTTTTCGGTAACGCAAGGGGATTACAGAGAAACAAAACAGAAAGGAAAAAATGCCTTGTGAAAGGAATGTGGAGGGAAAATATATTGAATAATAGTGTGATACTGATAAGTTGACTGATCCGACCACCCAGAGAGGGAATTAAAACATCCAAGCAAAGCCTGTTTATCAGGCTACAGCATGCTGACGATACAGACAGGTGGGCTGACAAGGCGCTAATCTGGACCTTTAGCTACACTCACGACTCCAGCAAATGCCTGGAGAGAGAGAGAGAGAGAGAGAGAGAGAGAGAGAGAGAGAGAGAGATTGCTTCACACTGTATGTGAAACACAAGTTGAGACAGAACATTTTCTCATAAGCTGTCCAAAATACAAAAATTTTCGAAATTTTATGCGTCAAATTCAACCAGAATATCCCAGAGTTGCTTACAACAGTGGAACTGGCAGGAGAATATGTGCTATTACTGTTACCATTACTATTATTAATATCATTTCTTGTACATAATATACATAGATTTTTATTACCTTACGTGTTGTCCAATTATATTTCATTGTTTATATGTAATATTTTGCTTTGGCATGTTTGATCCAAAACGTCATGCCAGTAAAGCCAGTTGAGAGAGAGAGAGAGAGAGAGAGAGAGAGAGAGAGAGAGAGAGAGAGAGAGAGAGGCAGGCAAAAGCTGCATCGTTGCAAACTCCTTGCCTGCACTTTTCTCAGCAACTCCCCCCTCCTAAGACAGCAGAAACGTGTGTAGTGTTTCTCCGTAGTCTGGAGTCGGTCGGACTAGAAGCGCAGGAGAGCCGAGAGAAAAAAGAGGTCCAAAATAAAAACGGGATGGGGGCGAGCTGAGCCGCGCGGAAAGGGGACGGTCGTGGGCACAACACAGCTGCCTAACTCGCTCGCGACATTCGTAGCTTTTTTAAATCAAAAGCCAACGGTCGCGTTTCCCCCCGGTAACGTTAAAGGTAAATGCCTGCAGTGTTTCGCACTAGCTTCGGCTCGGTCTTGGTGCAACAACACTGAAGGGACAGAGAGAGGGACTGCAAGACGGGACGGGAGAAAGTTTCTTACGCCTGGCGCAGACACACAGCGGCAAACAATGCGGCTGACCCCGACAAAGTCCATTTTATCGGGAGCCTTGCTAATCCTGCTATTTGTCTGCTGGTCCGACAGCAGTAAGTAAACAGTTACATGCTAACTTACGCGGCTAGCTGTGCTAGCTCGCTAAGTCCCTTTTGACATTTGTGGGTGATGATATACATGCCAGTGTTATTAACGTCATGTTTCGCAAGCTCTGTTGCTGGTGAATGTGTCTCCCTCAGGCACATAGCGAACACTACCCCAACTCCAGCGCTAATATGATACGTAAAGATGTCTATTGCCCAGTGATTGACCTTCTCTTGTTCTTGTAGGTGAATGACTAAGATTGTATTGGTCCCTTTTTTCTCCCAGTTTCATTGTCTCCTGAAGAGGCAAACCAATTTCTGAGCAGACGCAGGAGAGCGAATCAAGTTTTCGAGGAGACGAAGCAAGGGCACTTGGAGAGGGAATGTGTGGAGGAAAGGTGCACCAAAGAGGAGGCGAGAGAAGTCTTTGAAAACGACCCGGAAACGGTGAGTAGCCCCGGGATCCCACCAGAGTTGTGGTTGACAATCATGTGCCATTGCAACACAAGGCGTATGCAGGCTTTCATCCCAACCAAACACTAACCACACCATCTAATTTCACCAGACCCCATGAGGGGATCACGGTGCTACAGCTAGAGCGTTTTTTTTTTTAAACAAATGCAACCTCAAACATGAGGTTGGTGAGCAGGTGAGAGTTTTATTGTTTTATTGACCTCAAAACTACAGTTAGAGGTAATGTCAGGATGCAGAGCCACTTGTTTACTTCCATGATGTTCATATTGACTGTAAATTGATGACTCCAGTGAACTACCAGACTAATGATTCAGTGTCTGGGCTGGTGTCCATGCTCCAATAAGTTCAGAGTGGTGATAGCTGTCAAAACGTGTAAAATTACCATGTCAGGGACTTAGTATGTTTTTTGTTTCTCTCCGAGACAGACCTTGAGTCAGTATGACTAAGCCTTAGTTTATGAAATAAAGTCAAAGACGCACCCATCTTCACCCCCCCTCCACCACACACGCACAGACTCACACTCACTTTGTCTTTCCTTCCTTCCAATATAAATTTTGTTTTCTGCTTGATAAAATGTAGCCTTATTCACAGGAGGTTGGATTGGCTGCTTTTAATGTGGGAAACACCTGGATCTGGATGTCTGTCTCTTTCTCTTCCAGTCTCTCTCTCTTTCTCTCTATC
This sequence comes from Myripristis jacobus, assembly GCA_900302555.1. Classification (NCBI taxonomy): domain Eukaryota; kingdom Metazoa; phylum Chordata; class Actinopteri; order Holocentriformes; family Holocentridae; genus Myripristis; species Myripristis jacobus. Next base: position 5,872 of record OMLB01042630.1, read on the forward strand.
ACTCTCTCTTGCGCTCTGATTCATCTGTACAGAGAATCAGTCTGTGTCCCTGTATGTTTTTCTGTTTAAGCCTGGTCTGTCATTTAGCTTTGCACAATGCCCTGCTGTTTCACATAAGCATGGATTTGCCATGCCCATGTTATATAAATATTTCCAACATGCATACAAATTTACGTGAATCACTAAAATGAAAAGACTTCCCTTGATTCTGATTGGTCTCTTTGGGAGCATGGCTGATTCCTGTTCAAGAGTGAGCACAGGCTGAGAGTATGTTGTTGTTCCATATAAACATGCAACACAAACACATTCTTGTACGGATGTATACTCTTGCTCTCTCCCTCTCTTTCTTTCTCTCCCTCTCTCTGTCTGTGTCTCTGACGTACACAAACAAACAAACAAAAAAACTGTCACACTGTGTTCTGAATCCCTGTGGGGATATTTAGATTAGTTTCAGTTGTGCCCGTCATGAATGCGTAGATCAGCCTTTCGACCCATGTGAATACATAAGCCTATTGAATATGTATTGCATCTGCTGAATATGCAAACCAACACCAGAGTTCTAGGGCTATAAATAACCTAATGTGTACGAAAACGTGATAATTACTATGTGAAGCATTAGCTCTAGAACTTTTAAGACTTCCAAGCCCTTGAAGAAACATCTGTGAACTAGGCGATATTCTGTCCCAGTTACGACAGACCCCCCCCCATATCCAAGCCCCTCAGAAATGGAGGTCAGGAAAACAAAATTCCTGGGGCAAACAAGTACACTGTAATACAGAATTATTTATAGAATCTATCTATCTACATATCCATCTATACACACACACACACACACACACACCACACACATAAAATCCATTTTCTATGCTGTTTAATTTGTAGTAGCATTGCTTGTGGACAGGTAATTGCAAATAACTTTGCATAAATAGAGTATTGGTATGTTGCTTATTTGCATGACTGATGCGGAAGTCTGAGATTCATTTAAAGTTCTTTGCTGCATTTGAAGGGGCGGGTTGCTAGTTTTGCATTGATTATATTGAGGTCCTTGGCCATTAATGCAATTCCTACCGTTTGGGTCTTGTGATTTATGGCTGAGAGGGAGTGAAAGGAGGAGAATCAGATATTACTCACAAGATTAGCCCATCAGAGAGACACTGAGATTGGAAGAGGATTGAACAGGAGGGGAGGGTGTTCAAAGGATAAGACAGTGAGGTTGAGGTCCCTCTGGTTCAAAGAGTTTGCGTGTGCGCTACAGCAGAAATGGATTTGCGTGCCTGTAGTCTCTAAAGTTTTGTGACACAGAACTGCAGTCTCATTCATAGATGCATTATTCATTCTGAACGTGCCCATCTCTGACTTCGCATTTTCCTCTACTGCAGCTTCTTGGCTCTGCAGAGAGACAGAGAGAGAGAGAGAGAGGGTGTGGGGTGTTCCTGTTTAACCATGGTTACCACTGGCAACATACATGATTGCACCGATGAAGTTTCTGGTCCCACATGAGGGATATATCAGATCGCTCATTAAATGGTGTCACAACTTAGCATAATCAAGTTCAGAAATAGCCCAAACTTCCTTTAGCTTCACTTTGATAGGTGAAATGAACTAATTCTGCTTGAGTGTTTCTGGCCAGGGCAAGAGACTTCATTCACCCCTCAGTCTGCTGTATCTGGCTCCAACTGCAGCAGAGGCTCTCTGGGGTGTCTCTCATTCCACAGTCACTGTCCGCTTGTAGATCTCCCAGGTTCTGACCTACATGTGGAGCACTGCAGCTGGGAGGCAGGAGGGATGCTACAGAGTACCAGGAATGCAGAGAATTCTCAGGAAGCCCCTGGCTACTGGGCCACACCCACTAGAGATAGCACACAGAAATAGTAGCAATAGTGATCTCCATCTGGGTCCTTAACGCTTACACACACACACACACACACACACACACACACACACACACACACACACACACACACGGAAACTTAGAGCAAATTCCCCATAAATTTCAGAAGCTGAACTGTATTCTAGATTAATGCCCTGGAAAGGTTCCCTGACAAACTCTTGCTGAAAATGCAGTGTAACTTTGCTTACTCAATGTTTTAACTAATGCCATTAGTTGAAATTAGTGGTAGTTTTTGGCTGGCTTCCTGTTCTATAATTTACTCTCCCAAGACTATGGGCATGCAGTACAGGAATAAAACACGCCCAATCCTGGATTATGTCATTTATTAATGGAAGCCACCCTACTGATTGAGGTTTATAATTCAGATTATGTTGATCTGTTAAGCAGATAGTCCATTCATCTCTTTATGTAACTGTATCCCTCTCTCTTTCCATCTCCTCTCCCCAATTTAGGACTACTTCTATCCCAAGTATTTAGGTAAGTTTTCATTCATACTGAAACACTAAATCTCAAACCATAACACATCAGTATAAAAGAGGGAGCTTGATTATTATAAATTGTGCTTCTCTGATCTCATTCCTGTCCAGCCTGTGTGGAGAAGTTTGGAGATTCTGAGAAGAAGAGGCAGGATCTGGTCACATGTGTCCACAGTAAGTATGACATGAACACAGTTGCCTGCTGACACAGTATTGAACATATCAAAAAGTCATAGAATGCACTAATGCATCTAGTGCTGGCTTTTGGGAACTAAACTATCAAACTAAACAAACTAATAGCAGTGGGCTATAAACCACACACTGCTCACTACTTGCTATGACCTTGATGTGTTACACCAATGTTTCAGCATCCATTGTGACTCTGGATTTGACAGTAGTGCTACTGTCAAATCCAAGTATTCTTTGGGCCTTCCTTTCTCAGAAACTGTTTTTCAGTCCTCCTTATGTCCTTTCCTTCTTCTCACTCATTCTGTAGTGTATGGGTGGTTGCTGATGGGGACACCCAGTTGTAGCATTGGGCAGGGCTGCACTGCAGTATCTGTGCTCTGCATCACACTCACACTGTTGTGCTCTCTCTATGAGAAGAGAGGAAAGGAAGAGGAAAGAAAGAAAAATATTTAAAAAAAGGGTAGGAGTCTCTGAGATTTTGCAGTGTGACATAGCTTATTGGTTTCATGACTTTGAAGCAGTGTGTGAGTGGGTGTGCTCTGTACGTGAGCACCCAGGTATATGAGTAACGTTGCAGCACTTTGCTACAGTGATGCGATACGCTGGTGAGTGACACACCCCTTTTTATCGTCACATACACACGCACTAGATGACTGCACCAGCATTTCTGTGAGTCAGTTAAGTGCTGGAGTGACGTGAAAAAGCAGTCTGATGTGAGTGGAGCACAAGATTTCTGCTGCATCAGGATACAAGAGACCTGGCCCAACCCGGCTTTACTCTGATTGGCTGAGGAACTCGGGGGGTTACAGTGACTCAGCTGCAGCACTGTAGCTCTTAAAGACCCGGTTACTCTCTGTCTTTATTAGTGGGCAAGCTGGTAGCTTGTTTATCCATATATCCTCTCTCCATTCTTTCATTCGTATCCCCCACCCACCCCCTTCTTCCTCCTCTCGCTCTCCAAATCATTCCTCACCTTTCTCCCATCTCAGTGCAAACAGTATCAAAGCAGATAATGACATGCCCTCAACGGGAGCGTGATTTACTGTCTGCTACATTTCCACATATCAAAATGACCCTTAACATGTCAAACGCCTCAAGTGACTTACATGTCAATTAAAAAAACTAATTTGTTTACTCTTTCTCATTGTTGAGGCTTGTTTGTTGGTGCTTTACCACAAATGCACATGTTCTCTGAATGTGCTGGATTTGCAGCTGCTCGCACACTCCACAGCACTCACTTGCCCACTCTGCCTTCTTCTGGTACCAAGTCTGCAGTCAAGAGAACTGCATGCTCTGAAATTTAGTCTGTGGGAATGAGTTCTTTGTAAATTATTAAAAACCAATCATTCCAACCTCAGACTCATTCCAGATCTAGACTTCTTTAATGTTGCTGTTGCGTAAATATAAAGAAAACAGTGGCTTTGGGGAAACTTGTGTAAATACTTTTTTTGGTGACCTATAATCTGTGGTTTACACAACAAACCGTAAAACTATTTTTGAAACACGGTCATGTTATTGTCAGTTGTAGTAACACTACAAGTCCATATTTTGATTCTCCTGTTACTAACCTATTGGAGCCCTTAATATACTTAATTTTATAATTGAAGGTCTACATGTAGTATGTCTTCTCAAAGTCTGGATCACTATGTCAAATTGAAATTTGAATATCGATAACAACTGAGGCTTAACTTAAAAAAAAAAAAAGTCACACCAGTATTAAAAGTTCATACTAATTTGATGTTTCCACTGCGTCTTGTTTCTATTTGTGTAGTTTTTATCTTTTGCCATTGTGAGCCTACTATCAGTATACAAATGTCCAAACCATGAAAGATTAATGTGTGTGCAATTAGTTGTAATTTAAACTTTGGATGGGTTTCACAGTTGACATTTGGCATGTTTCATACATAGTGATCATTATCATCCAGAATAATGAAAAATAGTTTAATATTAAATTTATGCCATATTACCCACACTATCTATCCTCCTCACTGATTTCACCTCGACTGTCTACTGCTTTGCATGCTTATCTCGCTGTTGTTCCCCTCCTCTTCCAGGCACTATCCTTCTCTGCCTCTCTTTCTGTAAACCCCAGCTGACATGTCCAGACTTGTCTGGTGGTGAAAATATCTTGAGCTCAGTAGGGGTACTCTCTCATGGGCAAAGGAGTAAGGGGAGAGGAAAGAATCACATGTAGTGCTTAGTAAAAAGAATGTGAAACTACTGGACAAAAGAGGGAAAACCAGAAAATGAGCAGATATTTCAGTATTCATTTGATCCTGTTTCTTGTGAACTAGAGGACAGGTACACAGTGAAGGGCTGAATTAGGGCATCTCTGGCCAGGGAGCTTAGCCAGCATTAGGCTATTTATATTGAACTCCTGATATGCAGAGCTCAAGAAATGCCCTTCCTGTCTTGTATCACTATACAGTTACACTCATGGTATGCATTCAGTATGCCTATACATGCTTTTAAAACAATTACGCATCCTCCATCTTGCTTTCTGTATCTCTGTCTTCTTTAAGATATTCCAGACCAGTGCTCTCCTTCTCCTTGCAATCCCAGAGGCATGGTGCGCTGTGAAGACAAAAAGGGCGACTTCCTCTGTCACTGTTTCACAGGATGGACAGGAGCCAGGTGTGAGAAAGGTACCGTCATCACCATGGTAACATTATCTCATTGTGGGAGAGTGAGAAAAGATACCCCGCCGGACACTGTGTATGAGATGTCAATAGAGGTTGAATTTTTGCAGTGTCATGCCTGTCATAGCATATCCAGCATTTCTCTAGTCAGCACATTATCTGGATAGGTGTTTTCCTCCACAATGTGACCTTGGCCCTGCCAGCCATCTCCTGTCTCCTCCCACTGATAGAATGACCACTGTCATTACTCATCATTCTGTTTGTCATGTATTTTCATTGATCAATTTATGCTATGTTAATGACACTGAATTGAATTGCACCTTACAAAACTCCAAACCCAATTTTCATCTTCCAGTTGCAACACTGGTTGTTGACATGCCCATTTAATAAGCAAGCATTGCTGCTGCTGCTTTTGTTTCTGATGATTGAGTGTGGTATTGAGTCAATATGGATTAGATGTACAGTATCTGTGGTCACTGAGTCCAAAGCAGGAAATCACATGTCTCTTTAGAGGTCACAACAAGTTGCTTTGTATAGATAATGGGGGAGGGGTGCACTACTTTTCTGGAAAAGGTGAATGTTGAAATGGATGCAGCAAGGATTTCCACTCTAAGAGGAGGAATGAAAAACCATCCAGTTTATAAACTGGAATTGAAAAACACAAATACACATTATATATGTACACACACACACACAAATTGTGTGTGAGAGAGAAACATGCCTCTCTGCCATGTGCCACAGCCACCGTTCCACACATTTCCACTGTGACTCATCCTGCCACCTTACTGCGAGAGGAAATCAAAACAGAGTCAGTCTGACTGGGTCTGAGCCTTTTCCACTTGACAACCACACTCCTCCTAAACACGTAGCTGCAACACTCAGGCACACCAACATACAGTTCATACAGGGGCTCTCAAGGAAGTACATATTCAGGGGGCATGGTAGTGAGCTTTTTAAACTGGTATTTTCCGTTGGTACATTTTGTACAGAAGTTAATCCAGCAACTACTTCATACTTCACAGCCCATGTTGATATTTCTTATTACATTCATGTTCACTGTACCACCCTTTGATTTTCAGATGTCAACGAGTGTAGCAAGAGAAATGGAGGGTGTGACCATGAGTGCAACAACACTATGGGCAGTTACCGCTGTTCCTGTCACCAAGGCTATATATTGGTAGCGCGCCACATATGTGAGGGTAAGCAACAAGCCACATGCTTGCATGCACTGTGTACGGGTGTAACAGCTCTAAAACCGAGATTGAAATCGCAAAACAAATGTCCATGGTTGCATGTCTCTGTTCTTTTTTCCATCTTGTGGACCCTGAGATGGAAGATTACAAGTTTACTGTGTAGAACTTCATATAGGGGAACCTATAGGGGACCCTTGTCCACACTGCTGCCAGCTCCACTTAATTGAGAGGCTACATTGAGTTACAGTAAAGATGAGTATTGAGCAAATGTAAACTTGAATAAATACTGTTTGAAGGAGAGATTTCTTTATGTTTTCACAGTAATGCAAAATAGATATTAGAGAGGGAATTGTGACCTGTTTAGCTTGATAACACTAATTCTAACCAATATCTTATAACATGAATGTAATGTGGCACATTATGCATTAAAATAGTTTTGTTTGGAGAGCTAATGTTTTGAAATTTTAATTATAACCTGCCCAAATGGCCCCAAAACTCGTTAACATGGAACACCATGTTCCTCCTTTATCGCATGGGTAATATTGATGCACCAAAGCAGGGGTATTCCATTAAAATTCATAGAGGTCCAGTTACTAAAATTTCCTCCCAGCAAAGGTCCGCATCTTATAATGTCTAAATAGTGTACCCTGATGTAAATAAAATCAACAACGTATGTACATTTCTATATCATTTATTGTGAAATTTCAAATTTCAATTGTTTTCAAGTGTTTTCAAAGTAATATACTTTTAAGATACCGATAAGTCTGAACTTGTATGGCACTTGAATGGAAAACAATATTGCAGTTGTCTTCACTACATTTCAATTAACAGAAAACAGAGACTGAATTTCTTCACTATCTACTTTTCTCATTTTGGAGGAAGCCATTTTCTCTTCTCATCTCCTCTCTTCCGCTATTCTCTGGTGCTGAAAGGTAAACGGTAATCGATTTGATTGGCTTGGCTATTGATGACGCTCCTGTCATATTAGCTAGATTGGCTGTGCATGCAGTCTGTAGCCACGACCGTCAGAGAAAAAATAACAATGATTGATTTATTTATTAATATTAGAAGTGTCACGGGTCCGGACAGAACCGTCACTGGGTCCGTGCCCGGACCGCGGTCCGCCATTTGGTGACGCCCAAGATGCAGTTTTGCTGGTGTTCTTTGGCGGGAAATTGTTCCCGACTGAACTATTCACCCCCAAGAGTTATGATTATGTCATGTATCCGTGTCGTTGTTTCTGGAAAAAAGCTGTTGCTGTTGTGTTTTTTACATGCAACTTGAGATCCAGTTAAGAATACCCATTAAACCCTACATTTGGTGAAGCGAGACAGACAAATTGCACAATAACTATTCAGATGGATAGACTGTGCTAGTTGCAACTATTTTGTTTTGATCTGAGTTTTTTCTTTCGTGTTTTGGGTGAACTGTTCCTTTATCCACTCTCCAAACCCCCCCCATTTGTCCGCCGTTGCCCAGCCTGCTCCCTTGGCGTGTTCACCTCCTTCACACAGACCTGAGTCAGCTTGTCTTTCCATAACTCATGACCTGAGCCACAGGATAAAATAAAAACCAACTGACCGTACAGCAGCGTCTGGCAGTGCCATCTCCCTCCTCCCCTCCGCCGTCTCCCCTCTGTCTGATGTCTGACTCACCCGGCAGCGCTCTGGCAGCCTCCTCCTTCAAGCCATTACCCGACTGTTAGGGCAGTGAGTCTTTTACAAAGGAGAGAACAAGAGAGAGAGCAAAGGCAGTTTTCGAGGGATGAACAGAGGAAACCAGCAGTTTCCGTCCACCTGTGCGACCAACCTGCCGCTCTGTCCCGTCCACGAGCGAGGCACGAGTCAGGCTCCCTCACGGTGCTCAGTGTTGAGTTTCAAAGGATTACAGGCAGCTGGATTATGGTGATTTGATTACAAAGTATTGTTAATCTGAAATTTAAAGGAATACTCCAATATTCTGGAAATATTACCCTTTTTCTGATGTGTGACACCATTTTCACCTCTGTACATCCAGTGTGTATTTAAAAAACACATCTTGGAATTAAAAAAAAAACAACAACAAAAAAACAGTAAGAGTTGGTTTAGAAGAACTTAATTTGCGCCGGATCTTCCTCTAACGCAGATCACAGCGACAGACTGAAGGATAAATGGATAAATGTGTTCAGTGGTTTTTTTAAGTAAATCCCAAGATGTGTATTTCAAATGCACACGATACATGATGAAAATAAGACAGCTTCGGAGTTGCTTCAAGGTTTATTTTTTCACTATGATCGCGAAAGGCTAACGACTCCCATAGACTTCAAGTCTTTATGCTAAGCTAACACAAAATGCTACCCATTGAACCAATGGACGTACAGAGGCGAAAATGGTATCAAACATCTTGTCTCAGTCTGGGTAAGTCAGAAATGACATAACACAGTGATCAAATTGCAGGTACATGGAAAGGATAGTGACAGTTGGATTACTCAGAAAAATATTTTAGAAATCTTTACAGATGTGGTTCTCTATGATGATGTGAGCTTCAGACTTCTGCTGTCCATTTAGCTTCATATCCAGCAAACGACTGAAACGTCTGATTACAGTGAAGATTGCAGATTAGTAATCTGCTGGATGACTCTTACAATCTGTTTGATGCAACCTACAATGTTTTGACACCGACACACCATCTTGACGGCTGTTCGCTCTCGTTGGGCCTTCTGTGTCTCCCGATCGCCTGCAGTTTGTCAGACATATTCCTGCATGACGAAACTGTTGCAGCAGATTCAGAGAGGTGTGAGGATGAAGGGCTCGGGCTGGCTTGTTTCTTTATTTTTCCGCGATCCTGAGGCGTCTGGTTTAGGCTTCTGCCATGTGGAGTTATTTCGCGCAGATGCAGAACGTGCTGCATGCCGGCTGTCAGCTGTACAGTAGTCTGTGTGTGTGTGTGTGTGTGTGTGTGTGTGTGTGTGTGTGTGTGTGTGTGTGTGTGTGTGTGTGTGTGTGTGTGTGTGTGTGTGTGTGTGTGTGGGTGGGGGTGGGGGTTTAATTTGTGTTTCCTTTACATTCACTTTTAAGTTAAGTTTAGACATGTACCTGCTCATATAATATTAAATAAAATGTCATCCATCTAGGGAAAT
>OMLB01042633.1:6444-36480 GCA_900302555.1 Myripristis jacobus
TCTAATACCCATGAACAAATTATGTCCCTCGGGTTGACGCCGGTTTTCAGTTAACGAGCCTTTCTGCAGCTTACTTTGTCGCAATTTTATGTGAGCTTAGCAGAACATTGATTTTTACACACACACACACACACACACACACACAAAATGAAAAAAAAAAAAAAAAAAAAAAAAAAAAAAATGAATTACTGAAACTAGATATCAGCCAACAAGTTTCCATGCTGGTATCTACATTCTGCCTCCCTCTGTTTTTAAACAAAGAGAATAGGCTGTGTGAACTGCCCCTGTTGTTTAGCAGGCTAAGGCGCATACCAGGCACTCATTACATTACAGGGTTTAAATCTGGGGCACAACATTTGCAACATGTCTTCCCTTCTTATCTCCCGCAAGTATTTTGCCCTGTCTCACCCCTCTCACGCTTTCCCATCTCTCTCCTCCTTTCATGTGCTCCTTCAATGACAGGATATTGTCTAAAATAACACCAAAAAATATTCTTCAGAAGAGCCCCGTGGAGAACTAGCAGGAATCTCCAGACAGCCCGTTTTCATTTAGGGAAACATAATAGCAGGAAATATAGATGAACAGCATTCAGGGCAGTTGTATGTAGCACAGTGCTGTTTATGTAGCCAATGAAATCACTGGAGGCTCCGCACATAGGCTAAAAGGGTCCGACAACAAACTCTGCTTGACAACAAAGTCACATCCAACACACTTGCTAGAGGCTGAGGAGACTACAGACCTTTCAATGTCATCGCTTTTTTTGAGATGTGGCTGTGGGTAGTTTTGATGTCAGACAGACTACAGACACAGATTCACGCTGTGGCTGAAAAACAGGCTGATTTGGATTTAAAAGGTTTCACGTCAATGCCATACCAATTTCAATTAGATTCCCCATTAATTCAGTTAAGAATATTTCAGCTACAGTAGAGTCTTGCAGCTTACATATAGCTTTGCCTTTGTCTAACTCTTCACTGTGATGCTTTCTTGAAGCCAAAATGCACCATGACATCTGCCTTTAGGCCTGATGGTGCCAGCTTTAAGGGGAGGGCAGTGTTTGTTCATTCATTCAAAACATGTAATTTAGTCAGCTGCAGACAATAGCTGCAGGACAAGAGGCGTGCTACAAATGATGTTAAGCAGCAATCTTCACACATCTACTGAACTAAGGCATAGATTAAAAGATCAATCTCAGAGTTTTGTCAGCAAATCAGTATTTTTACCTAGCCCAAATAAAAATAATAAAATAAATAATTATCTTAAAACAAGTTCAAGTACATGGGGTGTTATGTTTGTTTGTTGTTGTAAACTTGTGGGTCAGTAAAGCCCTTTGAGACCGTAAATGTGATTTTGGGCTCTAAATAAACCCAAAATTCTTTCTAAAACTTGTCACTACAGTATCAGCTTATTTGCATTGTTAAAAGCAGGTTATGCCGTTTCAAAGGAGAGGGCACTCCCACTTTAATATGATGTGGTAAGGATTGATGAATGCCACTCAATTCTCAAAAGATCTTAAAACTTGCCTCAGAGGTTCAGGACTGCTCTTTTACCCCATCATAACCCAAAATATAACAACATTTCGCTCTATTGTTTATGTTTTTCTTAACATTTGTATTAAAAAAAAGTGGTGGAACTGCATAGTCTGCCTTTAAGTACTTGACTCTTTTAAAGGCATCCAAAATGTTTGACCTTAAAGTATGAACAGGTTAGGCAGTCTGAAACCATGGCACCCCGAGACCATAAATTCAGCATTTGTACTGAAACATGTGACGGCGCAGACATACGCACATTCCAGCTAAGGTTTACTGCGGTGATGAGAAGCACATGACTGGATTTACTTAACATATTTGAAATGGGAAGTGACACTACACATGTGTTGTATGCACACAATACAGGTAGACCACACAAATATATACACACAAAGATCAATGCTGAGGGCTGTAGTACAAGAAAACACTTCAATAAATGAGACTTTGCTGAAATAGTCGTCAGGAGAAACAAAGGCAGTAAATGGAGGAGAGGATGAATTTGAATTTCATGTTCACATTACAGTCCTGGACAGCCTACTACATAAAATACATCCTAAAAACTGTGATAGCACCATATATAATGGAGGACCAAGGACCAAACACAAACCAATCTTTCTGTTTGGGTGTGAAAAACAAAGTATGTGATTGTGTATGTGCATGTGTGTGTGTGTGCGTGTGTGTGTGTGCATGTGTGTGTAGCTGGTAGCCTCGTCCTGACCTGTGAGCATGGCCATGGTTAGCGGCGTGGAGTTTCCTGATGACTTCCTCACTGAAGTCAAAATGAACCCTTCCTCTGGCACAGGGTGAACGCCGGTACATCGCCCCAACACACACACTCACACGCACTCATGCAGACACTACCAGGCACATACCATCACACAGATCTCCACACACACACACACACTAGCTGGTGCCTACTGAATAAATACATCTATTAGTATCCAACATGCACCATTTTCAGTCACACATTAGCCCCAGCACACCTCTACACACATTATACACAATAAACACACTCACACACACCAGAGACAGCACTATCAAATGTACATCACACGTACACACAAACACACACTAACATGGCAGCAACACTGAACGTACATCATCACTTGCTCACTCGGCATTAAGAAATACACTGGCATACATTGGATCATACACACTTTGTCACACAAACAGCAAAGGCAATTAACGCAAGCACAAGCTCTATGCCCTTACATGCAAGCAAGCAAGTCACAACCCACGAGCTGCATCTAATGTGAAAACATGCTAACTAGTCTCATAAAACAAACACACACGCTTCACTTCATAGTAACGGCAGTACTCACACTCTCACACTCACACTACACAGTCAAACATCTACGCAACTGTTACCTACAGCTTCAGTTAAAAAAAAAAAAAAAAAAAGTTAAATATATACAGTCGCTCATCTAGCCACCATAACTTCAACGGCACATTAAGAGCAGCTGACAGGCACCCAAACACCTTATCGAAAAGCTCAAGCTCAAGCTCAAGCGCACGTCTCACACACACACACACACACACACACACACATCAACGTAAGCAGTGGTCCACGCATCACACCTCGTAACTCTTTCTACTCACACACTCTTACATACACTCTCCTCTCCTCTCTCTCTCTCTCTCTCTCTTTGCTGAGCGTTCTACTCTCCGTCACAGGCTATACTTCCTCCCCATGGTGCATGTGTGTGTATGTGTGCATGTGCATGTGTGTGTGTGTGTGTGTGTGTGTGTGTGTGTGGGGCTCTGTTCCCTTCAGAGCGGCCCGGCTGAGCAAGAAGGGACATCCAAGTTGTGGAGTGGAGTCACTGGAGTGGACTCACAATCCATCCAGTCCATCCATCGCTTCTGACTAACATTAACTCTGCTCCTATGGAACACACACACACAAACACACCAACCAAACACATGGCTGTTCACAAGATAAACCAAGCATATGCACTCCTGCTGAACTCTAATTCATTCCTGGGTAAATAATTTTATAAATGTACCTGATTAGAGACATAAATATTGAAATAACTGAGCATGAAAGTGTGACTTGTGTCAGTTTGTGTTCTGACGAGCGGGTCTACCTTAACTGTCAGTGTGTGTCTATGTGAGAAAGAGGTGGCATCTGGCACTTGTGCAGGGGGGGCTCTGTGCCGGATGAAGTCGTATGGTTTACTATACTGCTACCCAAGACCTCCTGTCAGGATACCTCCAGTGCCAGATTTATGATAAAGGTCAGGTCAGGCTGACTGTCTTTTGAGCTTCTCCGTTTCTTTGGTTAGGAAAAAAAATTGGAAAAAAACGAACCCATCACGCCAGTTAATTAGACAAAGATCTGGCATGGTTCAGTTTTTGAGCAAATTTATAATTAAATGGCCCAGACCATGGTCAATCTGGTTTGTGGTAAGATATATGTGAATATAAATCTTGGAATAAAAATTTGCTTTAACCACTCACTCACTGGTGCAGATCCAAACTGATGTTTTGTGAAACATTAAAATAAATAAGCTGTTACATCGTACAGTGGCAAGATATTACCATAATTCAGGCTGACAGTTTGGACTGCATATCAGCTTCATATGATGAAACATTAACAGCTTAGTAGGTCAAAAAAAATGCTCAGGCGTCACGCGATTCAAGAGCTGCTTGTGGATTACTCTACATGTTGTCACTTGTGAGAAAGTCAGTCAGAGACGGAGAAAAATAACAAACAACATAAAACGGAAACCAAAACTATAGAGCTGAACAACTGCTGTCATCTGCGGCTGTGTTGTTTTTGTTTTTTTGGACTAATGCTACCTATTATTGGTCACAGAGGTTAGCGCGGCCTGGTAACCTCCACTGGCAGGAAAGCATACCATCACAGACAAGCAAATCAAAAACGGAGGATTTTTTTTGTTAGTTCTTTTGAAAATTCAAACACATTATTTCACCTTTTAAGTGTAACAATTTATATTATTGAGGCCAAGAGTAACTGTATTTTAAATTTACTTTATTACATTCAGCTTCGCACTTTTTTAACTCAAACCACAAAGACATAGTAAACTGCCACCAGTGGAAAGGGTTTCTGGTTTGATTCCCAGTACTACCAAGATCATTCTTGTGTGCAATTAAGTGACCACTGAGTGACTGACAGCTCAGCTGTGTGTGTCACCTGTGCTTCTCCTTGGTATTTGAGTTCCTATCAGCTCATGGGGCTTTTATGACGTCACCCCGCACTCTGACCTTCTCTGGATGTGTGTCTTGCGTAAAAAAAACAAATTATCTGTAACTGCTAAGGATCAATGATGTGATAATTAGTCATCCTTCATCACAGGCTGTGGCTATGCTTGTCTTGTCTTGTCAAAGCACATGTATGGAGGCTGAGTCTGAAATGCCTGGAGGAGTGATAGCCGGTAGTTTCTTTTAGGGTCATGGCAGAATAAGTAAGCTTTCTTGTCATTCTTTGGCACATGATTCAGACAGATGACACATAACAATGCCGCTTAAAAGCACGTAAGGAGAGAAGCAGGGTTATGGAGTTCCCAGCTGAATCACTGCCACCGTGCAGCTCACCATCTTGTTTTGTACAAAACGTGCACAGTGATGAGAGGCGGTGGATGTAGAGTGAACGGAGAGTGAGATGGAAGACATGGTGGCGGCAGGGCCGTGTCCTGGTTGTGACAATGGCAGCGTCTCAGTGGCATTCCTCTTTAATGACCCCCTGAGGGTTAACCATAGAATAAGAACAGATAGAAAGGGCATTTTCTGGAGTTATAATGACAGTCATGCAAGGTATACAAATGATGCCTGCTGCACAGTTCTGACAACACTGTTTTATTTGATTATTGTTTTATGTGTATCAGCTCATAAGACTCAGACAGCTGGAATATCCAGCAAGCGCCATAAATTTGTAAAGTAAAACTGAGTATTTACTACATGACATTTTTGAATTTCATGCCCTGAACCAAATTTAATTTCATGACATGAGTTCACAGCTAAGGTTTGGCTGTCATTTTACATTTACAATCAAAATTGCCTTTTGTATTACTAAGTTTGAAAAGAATGGCCTCTCTGTTCACTCTAGTTCTGTGTGCTTAGCATAATCTAGCGACGTCAGACACAGCATCACAGTCTGTTGACGCTGGAGTGACACAGACCTGTGCGCTGAGTTGACAATGGAAGGGAAAATTTCCCCGAAAAACTAATTTACACCTACCGTTGAGGATTTAAATGGCTGATATCTTAAGCCACTTACAATAGAAAACGTCTGGATGAATCAATGTAGACGCATATTTTCCACTGGCAAACAATACCCTGCCAAGAATCTGCATGCATATTTTTTAAATTGTTATTGTTATTCTTCAAGCTCAAAATGTATCCAATAAGAACTAAAACTGTGGAAACACATTTACCATAAACGACAGTGGTTAAATGTAAGTGGATCCTCAGGTGACATGTTGGCACCTGTTCTAAATATAGTATAAGGAAACGTTATTGTAAAAACCAGTTGATACCACAACCTCAACCACCCAATAAAACTATTTAGTGCTTGGCAGGGCCTCTGTGACTACTGTATTCACACCTATTACAAAGCTTACTTTGGAAATGTTGGCATATCAGGCCTACAGCAGAAAAAAGAAAACATTTTTAATACAAGCCTTTGTGCCCTCAGCTCAGGACACCAACCCTGGTTCACAGGTTCACAGCAGTTCACTGTCTTAGTTTTAAGCAAAACAAGGCAGGACTCAACCTCGGTCAACAGATGGCACATTTTCACTGTCAATGAAGAAAATGAGCACTTCCTGACTGCAACCACAAGATGGCAGCAAGTACCTGCATTATGAGGTTGCAAGAAGTCAGAGGATAGTAGTAGTGAAAATCCAGGGCCAAGTAAGGTACACCGTTGCCTCCAGATGAGCAAAACATTATCAAAACTACCCTCAGACCCAGTGCCACACATCATTTATAACATTATTCAATTTTTATTCCTACAGGATCTGAAATCATGGTAGCTCTATTATCGAATCATGTCTGGAAATTGTATTGTTTTGTTTTGTTTTATTGACTTATTAATTGCAATCTATATGTACATGTATCAGCCTACAGTATGTATGAATGTATAAGTAGCCTATGATCAAGTAAAATGGAAAGATATGCTATCACCTTGCAGGGTATCTCCTGATTTGCAGCTTTAACATGATTTTATGTAGAGGAAAAGACCATAATTAAACACTCACACACCAACAATGACCGCTTACTTATTTATTACTCTGCGGATGATGCGGGGGAAAAAAAGAAAAAACGCTTTAGCAAAAGTCCATACTTGTGTTCTTATATGTACCAAACAGAAAGTCTGCAAATACCTCAGCTGTTTGTGTGTTTGACAGCCTGACAAGCACAAATATCACCCTTGACATGAAAACACACACTCTCTCTCGCTGTCTCGCTCACACTAGCAAACACACAGAGACACACACACACGCACGCACGCACACGCATACATAATCACACCGAATTAGGATCAAACAGCACCGATGATCCCTGAAATCAACCGCAATATAAGACAGACAAACTGACAGGGAGACAGGCATATGAAACCAGATAAAAGAAAGTGGACAGCATGTAATATATCGTATGAGAGAAATGCAGTGATAGAGTAAGTCAATCAGTGAAGGAGTGATGAATGGTAAAGAACTGTGAGAGAGGGAAGACATCAGAGACGGCTCTGGAGGGCACATGGACAGAGAAACGATGCTACGCAGTGTCGATGATGAGTCATGCTCAGAGGGGCTTCAGGCCTAATGACAGAGAGGTAGAAGGTTTCTAGGTAATATAACGCACAGTGCTGGGTCGTTTGGGTCTGTTTGATGACTCATTCATTCGGAACCAGAACTTCAAAACGTGTCAAACTTCAGAGGGTTTCAGGGTTTTGAGATTTTCCTTAGATTGAGCTACTGGTCTCCCTACGACCGGACAAGATAATGTGTTAATCGTCATTAAGTCCTGTACAAATTTCACCCCAGTAGAGGGCAGAACAAGCTAATATTTTCAATGCAATACTACCATTGAGTCAAGCTTTAAAAAAAATTGCAATTACATTTTCAAATAGCGTCTGAAAAGGTCATTGTCACAGGTCCTAATGTTACTAGTTCTACTTTTTTGTAGCGAGTAAAACACTACAAAAAAGAAAGAAAAATAAAATGTAAAAATAAATACAATAATTCTTTTATTACTGATTGTTTATAATATAGTGTGACAAAATCAATTCACAAAACAAGTGACTACCAAACAAGCCTAATACTGCGATAGTATCAGAAGTCTCAGGTGGGGAAAAATATCCAACTACAATTGAAAATATCACATATCACGGTCATCTGGATGCAGAGTAACTTGGTGGAAATGATAACGTGTGTACAGTGCAGTGGATTGTAGTGCCAACTTGGTAAATCTGTTTGTGGCTGATCTAAATGATAATATGGTGGGCTGCTACAAACAAGTGGCATGAGTGGCATGGTGTGAGGGGGAATCAGTACAGCTTCAATGTCCACCCCGCACCACTGGCCGCTCCTCTGCTTAGTTATGCAACACTAGTCACAGAGCGGAGAAGGAGACCGAGAGACATGGATGTTACAAAAAGAGAGAAACTGTGCACATTGCAGTACATAATTTAGCATTCACAGGTTCATTTCCTACCAATCTGCCCCCAAAGTCTTTTATCACCAACCTCACAAGTCCATTAACACCACAAGTGGCCCGCAACCAATTTGAAAATGAAATGAGAAGACATGGTATTTCACCATCAGATTTCTATCAGTCTCAAATCATCAGTTATTACAGAAAAGCAATTTTCTACAGTATTCAAATCCTGAAAAATGCTTTTAGTAGGAGCTGTGATGTTCATGAGCCATTCATATTTTACACTGACAAAATTCAATGAAACTGACAACAGCTTCACCTCACCTCACTGAGAGTATCAGAAAACACAAATCCTCACTGTCGGGAGAAAATCTTGGTGATTTTCCTGCTGAAACTTAATATTTATTTGCTACTCGATGGGTTAAAAAAAAATCATCCCTTGGGTTTTTGAAACCTTTAAAAAAAGAGAGAGAGAGAGAGAGAGACTGAACAATAAAAAATACCTAATTTTTTTCTTAGTTTCTGAAAAGCTAACATTCTGGAGATACATGGTTTTCACAAGATATTACAAACAGAATCAAATAAAAGTCAGAGGAGCAGACACACCCTTATTTGAAAACTCAATACTAGGAAAAATGTGTGGGGATTCATGGCGCAGTAGGTTAGCAAGCTGATGCATAGAGTACTACGCCATTACTCAGTTTTGGGTTTAAATGCCATAGATAAGCTGTGTGACCTGTCATCCCCACTCACACCTTTCTTTCCAGTCACTCTCCACCGTATGCTGTCTCTGCCATCACTTTTTTTTTTTTTTTTAAATGAAAACTGCAGACAAACAGAGCTGGAGAAAACTATGCCAATCATTGGAAGTGCACTAGACTACTTTCTTTCCACAACCTTGTCTCGTCATATACAGGCCAAGTGCGGTGCTCTTGCATGGATATTGTCCTTGAAAATCGCCCGGAGGCCTTGCTCAGCTGATAGACAGACAGCCATTGTGTGCAGCTCTGTGGGGGCAGATCTAGAGGCTTTCATCTTTGTCTGCACGTCACCTTCATAGTCTCAGTGACAGTGACATCAGCAGCAGCAATGAGGTGACCCTGATATTATGTGTGTGTGCATGCATGTGGGTGTGAAAGCATGTGTATTTTTGTGACAAAGGTTCACTCTTAAACTGGTTCATGCCAAACATGTATTTTGTACATGTGCGCATCTACAGCACAGGTGAGGCAATTATCATGATGGCTTGCCAGGGAAACCTCACCGTTTGATGAGAGAACAATTGTTAAGTCACACAGAAACACACATACTCCTGTGTGACTTTTGCATAGGCACACACACACACACACTTTAAGCACTCCATTTGTCCAATCCCTACACCTGAGATATCATTCAAAGCTTTCAATGGCCTCTATTCAGTGTGACCGATGTGTTTTAGATATGAGGAAGAGATGGAAGAATAGAAGGGAATGGCGATGTGGGACAGGGATGAAAAGGGGAGAGGAGGAGGATGAGGTGAAAAAAGCAAGGGACTGAAGGAGGGAGGGGGCACAGAAAAGAGATGGAAGGTGGGAAAGAGGGAACAGAGAGATGAGGTCAGACAAAGAGATAACAAGCCCTTATCTAATAGCTGCCAGCTCCAATTTTCAGATACAGAGAGAGTGAAAGCAAGATTGCCTCTCACCCTTTCCCTGTGTGAAAAAGAGGGCACTGTAGGCAGCTCCACAGAGACTAACCTAGTCTCCAGGTTGAGGTGCAGCGTCCTTCACGACACTGCTGTGCTGAACCTGACGTCAGCCGCATTCACAGTGTTAACCAGAATGTGCAACTTAGAATCAGTTTCAAGAAGTATCAATGATGTAAAGCCACTGGCTCACTTGTGCCACCAGTAAAAAACCTTAAAGCTGAGCTGTTACACACTGTCACATCCAAGACCCCCAAACAAACTGCCCATTATACCACAGGCTGAACAGACTGAATCCACCTCAGAAGATTTTTGTTTTAAGACATGATTTAGCACAGAATTACACAGCAGTATGTACTGTAGGCACAAGAATGAGAATCTGTGATGAAAACAGTCCTTATGGTAGTGAAAGAAAATTACAAGCATTTACTTTCACAAATCAATTTTGCACTTTCCTTTTGTTGTAGGCTGCAGGTTTGATGAACTCTGACCTACAAAATTGCGATCTTGACCAATAGTAAAGAAGTAGTTGTGGATGGCCCCACTTTGGTTTTAAAACATTTACTTATTATTGAGCAAAACTTTATTTATCGGTTTTAAATAACACAAGATCTTCCTGCCCACCACAACCCTTCTCCCTCTCTTTCATTTCATCAACAAAAATGCCACAATCTATCTCGGGTCTTTAGAAAACATTTTGCTGTGGTAAAACCAAGTCACTCATGTGGACCTGGACTGGAGTGCCATCCTGGACATCCCACATTCTGCATACCAGGATAAAAATCCCGTCATTATGCCAACTTTGAAGGCAGAAGCCCTAAAATCTGATCAGTGGGGTCCAGATTACTGCTGGCCTCCTATTCTGCCATGTAGTTTTCATCCTAGTCATCTAATTAGGGACTGATTTAGACCTGACAGGACAGGTGAAACAATTTATTACCTGGTAGGATAAAATGTCCACACTATTCTGGACTCAAGAATGAAGAGAATCACTATTTTTGGGCCTGAAATAAAAGTGAAATTAATCCATTCCTCTCTTTGTTGCAACCTCATCATACCTGTTAGGTTCCACATCAGTGTGCATCATTATGCAATGAGTGTTTTTTTTTTTACTTAGCAGAAGCTTGTGGATCATAAAATAACTTTGAATGAGTATTTTCTGCAAAATTATTGTCTTTTTTCATAAGGTAAAGATATGCAATGAGCAGAATAATCCACTCTGAGGTGGTCTCAATCAATAAATACTGACCCCTGTGGTGTATTATTTTTGAAGAGGAAATTATTACAATTTTCAAGAAACATGTAGCTTTTTGTTGTTGGTGTTTTGCTTTTGTTTGGCAGAAAGGCTCAAAATGGATTCTTTTTACGGTATGATTGCTAACCTTTGTAACCCCCTGCTCTGGTAACAAATGACTATAGCCAATATAACAAAAGGCACAGCACATGTACTTTTTGTCTGTACATGTGGCTCAGCTAAGATAAAAACAACATTGCCTTACACAAAGGATCTGCTTTACTTCCTAACCAGCCAAAGTTAATTATTTAGGGCTACTATATACTGCAAAGGAAATCAGGACGCACGTCACTGTGACATAATCAAACACACATGCTATTTTATACCGTTTTTGTATGCGCTAGTGCTTGTGTGTCAGTGCATATGCATGCATTTCATTTAATCCAGTGAATAATGCGTGTGTGTGTTGGTAGAGGATATTTAAAACTAAGAACACAGTAGATGACTTGTGTTTGGAGTTTGAGGTCTTGATCCTGAATAAGAGGAGGGAATCAGATAACAAGGCCCTGTAAGCCAAGTTTTCTCTCTTACTCCTCGCTCTCTCTTTCCCTCCAACCCCAGCACCTTTTTTATCTACTCCATACCCTCCTATCAGGTTGTTGGAATATATCAAGCTGCGATCCACAAACTTGTTCAAGATGCTAATTCACTCTAGAATCATATACCAAAGAGAACGAAAGAGAGGCCAGATAACATAGTTTTACGAGACAAGAATGGTGCTCTTTCATACTGGTTCAGAACCCAGCGGGACGTAGCAAGAATGAAATTGGTCTTACAGTTATTCTGGACCACCAAACAATGGATGTTTAATGTGAAACTATCATTTTGGACTAAAATGTAGCAATACTGTCATAGCCATGTCCATAGGCTGTAATAATTAGTTAGGTAGTTAGTTAATAAATGATATGGCAATTATAAGAATACTCCTACTTATTCAGGCAAGGCTCAGGTTAATAATCTAATAAAATATGAATAAATTCTGTTAGGAAAGCTTTTATGAATATCCTGGAAAAACTGGGTCCCATCTGAATCCCCTCAGATTCAGAACAGAGGTTTCACTCCAGGAACCACATAATCTCACATTTCACTTGGATAACTTGAGAGGCACAAAATCATTTACATTCACATGTAGATTTTAGCTACTCAACTGATGCTTATATGCAGGAGTTATTGGGCTAGAGTCAACCAGACTGAACCAAAGACAAGCTGTCTGTCTGTCTGGTAATCATATGTTCCTAATCAGAAAATGTTTTTGTACAGTAGTTATTCAAATTTACTCATAACAGTTACTGAGACTTAAATGGAGATAATAATTCTTCAGTTTTGCTATTACTAGATCTCAGAGCAGCTTTTGATACTGTTGGTCACACCATTCTTTTTGAGGACTGTGACTAATTTGTGATCTCACACTGTCATGACTCAGGTCCTGTCTCTCAGAGAGAAAGGAGTGCATTCAGTACCGCAAGGTTAACTACAGAGTTCCTCAGGGGTCAGTCCTTGGCCCCCTATTGTTCTCTATGTATATGCTTCTTCTGGTGCAGTATTATCCAGAGTTTTAATAGCTTTCATTGTTATGCCAGTGATACCCAGATCTACATATTAGTGACCAATCTCATTTACTTAACTTTGAGGCATTTCATGAACTTGAACTGATGAGCTTGCTAATCATAGTGTCACTGATTCAATCATCCCTTCTCCCCACTGAAGGCACACTGCAACACATTCATGTTTATCCTCCAGGCTCCAACCTAACTGGACCAGGATTTCCCCTCCTCACAAACCCCAGTTTAACCCCTGGTGGCATACACAGAAAGAGCAAAAACAAGACTCTTGAATGAAAGTGGTATTTTTAACAGATCCGTAAGTGTAATTTGGCACTGTATACGGAGGCATTTGAAAGAGACTAGTATATGATGAAAAGAGAAGTATACAGAGACATACAATTGTGAGCTGAGGTGGCAGTATGTTTGTGTTTATGTAGCTGTTAGCTGTAAGAGACGATGTGAGAGAGAGAGAGAGAGAGAGAAGTAGTAATTTTCACACCATGGTTCTCCTCCTATGTACTGACGTTATTTTTTTTTTGCCTCTAAAATGGTTATCAGCAATTGCCAGCAGCAATCTACACTTACAGACTATACCAGTGAGCAATCACTACAAAAGACTAATGTCTAATGAGAGTCTAATGAGAACCGACATAGACAACCTTTCACAATCAGCAACCATTATACACACATGTATGTGCACACAAAGAGACACAAAGACACACACACCCTGTTTACACTTTTCATTTCAGCATAGGCAATATGGTGCAAATAAGAAACACACAGTCCCACATACACAAACACAGACAAAAAAACGTAAAGACACACATGCACACACCCCCACATTGTGAAGAGCAACAGTAACACCACTGGATCCTCACTCTTCCTCCTTTATTATCTGCACATACCAAACCCAGGAGTGGCGACGGTAGCAGAAAGGGCTGATGGGAACTCTCAGTTTGGAAGATGTCATCATGATTGTCTTGGTACTCCTCAGAATCAAAAATGAATGTGCTGTTCTCTCTACTAGCACTTGGAAATTAACCTTGCCTGATTTGAGTCATTGATGATGAAAGTCTATGCCGGCAGCACCCAGAGAGGTCACATAACGGGATCCCCCTGTTGAGTGGTCACAGGACAGTTTGGGGAATCCACTGGTCTCCTATTTTGGGAATTAGGTCACTTTACAAATGCACCGCAACTCTGTTTCAGCGGAGTAGCAGCTGGTGGCTCAGACAAGCGACAGGCACAATATCACGCACATTAACGTCTTCATTCCAATCAAAGAATGGCTGGCACTGCTGCTGAGTGGTTTTCAGCAAACAGGTTGTGACCGCAAGGAGGGTTGCAGCAAGATTAAAAAGAATCTCTGTGTCAAGAGTGGCCTCCTAGGGAACTTGTAGTGTTATCAAAACGTTTCCAAGCCCTTGTAATGAAAAGGTAGTCCATCGGTATTTGAATTGAGAAAAAGGAAAGGTATCTCCTGAGAGAACTGCAGATTCTCCAATCCAGTATTCCTCACTGCTTTTGTCTCATGCTGGTTTTCCTCTGAGTGTCTGAGGCCATGCTTCACCTCTCTGCATGTCTTTCACCCACTGAAATTGACCCTGGTCCCTGCCTCAGTTCAGGTCTGCTGGGCCACACACAGGTCACATTTCATGCATGATCTCTGATCCCCCAGCCTCCAGTAGCCAAGGTATTTTTTGCATGGGCCAACACAACAAGGACCAAACAATCTGGCTTTCTTGGCAACAGTGCACAAGTTAGGCAATGATTTTTTTTTCCCACAGCAAGCTGAGCTGTTTTGATTCATAGCTCAATATGAAAAAAGGGCAATATATTTGATCTGATGTAGCATTTTGCACCAGTGGTCCTCTGAGTACACTGTTATGTCAAAATTTTAACCACTACCTTTAACTTTCATTTTGTTTTGATTTTGGAGGCCCCTGTGGAGAAAAGAGGTAGCATAAACCAGATTGATGACTGCATTTCCCATGAGCACCACCACCTCATGTCATACAGATCCTGATCTGGCTTTGTTTTGAAAGCGAGTGACATAGCACTTGAGAAGAGATAGTTGTGTTCACATCCTGGACTGTGGCTGACCACAGCGAACGCTCGAAAGTTTGGCTTAGCTTCACTAAAAAAGACAACAACACAGCAAAATGCAACACCTGCAGTAAGGATATTTCATGCAACAGAGGAAGCAGGAACAAACAACAACACTTTGGGGTCGGGGGCTAGTTCTGAGGCTGGCACAGCAGTAGCTGACCAGCGAGCAGAGTCACAGCTCAGTCCAGATGGCAGTCGGACGAACGAAACATGTCGCCAAGGGAAGCGACAGCAAAGGTGGGGAGGACAAGACATTGAGCAGAGCAGAGTGTAGGTAAATACAGCAGAACCTGGTCAACTACAAACAGGGTCTGTGTGTCAACAAGTGGAACAACAAGTGGAAAAACTCCTTGTAGTTGCTTTACCTCAGGTGTCAATTGCCATGCCCCCTCCTCTGAAATCCCTCTTAGCCTTAGCTCTACCTCACTTACACTACTACTGCTATATAGCTGGAATAATTGCTGCCTATAAAATACACAAAAATGGTCCAGTTGGTCACATGGCATAATCTAGTCTGCATGTTGTGAGAAGCGGCTCTGAGAAGTTTCTCATCTGTTTCTATGAAAGGGCAAAAGAGGATGCATCATCAATTCTTAAATGGCTGCAACTGAATAGGCCCTCAACTACCTGCCTCATTTTAGCCCACTGTAACAACAACAACCCCTAACCAGGAACCATTTCACAGCAAGGCCAAGGGGGGCTGCACAGGGTCAACTTATAATGCTTTCAGCCCTGTGGTAAAACAAAAAAAATAAAATAAACAATAATAACTCTTTTGGCAACAACATGCAAAAAAAAAAAAAAAATCACAGAAATGTGGCAAACCCATTGTAAATGAGTAAATGCTATATAGTGAATATTAATGAAGTCCCAGTCAGCTCTGTGTAGTAGAAACTAGGCTTTTGTGTCCCTTCTCCTATTTCCTCACCACTTCCTACACACCGCCATCACTGTCACAACAACACTATCTGTCTAAGTGTACATGTCGATTGTGCGTACCTGTGGGGTCTGATTTCAGCAACTGCACACATTTTGAAGCCAGGGGGCTTTAGAAACAACTGTAGCCTTCCACTGAGACAAACGATCCAAAGGAGATCACGAGTTGCACATTACAGAACACTTGAAATCATATGTCAGTGTTTAAAAAGAAAAAAAGTGCAACAGAACATAAAAACGTGTTTTTATGTTCCTGACGACTTTGCTAGACCTTCCAAATTGACCCTATAAAACATCACATGAAACTCCCTGGCAACAAGTGGGTTTGAAAGTACTTGACTCATGGTCCTGTGTGGTCGGCCATTGTTATTTGTTTTGAAATCCAGCAGCTTTTAGCTGTTCATAGAAGCCTCAGGAAATGATGCTTGAAGAAAGAATCAGAACTGGGTAAACTGATTAACAGTCCGACTGGATGACTCACTGAGAGACTAATTTACTAAAATTTTGCTAGGACAAAATGCTAGTTTTAGCTGATAATTACTATAGTTGAGCAAGTCGGGGTAGATTTTTATCAAAGCGAGCCTTATAAATGATTGGAATCTGAAAAGCCAGCATTTGATAATTTAATGGTCAGCTGTGAGACACATGTTTGGACTGGAGCTTGCTGGATGTATTCCTCCCTTTATGCTTCAGTTACCTCAGTATAGCTGAATGGACATGGCATTGTATCTGTGAATTGATATGGGTAACATTAATATTTGGTAAGCAAGCTGAGACTTGGCAAAATTAAGGCATAATTGTCCAAAAACTTGGACTTGCAATAAGTTGCAAGGGGGGAGAGAGGACCATGATGCAGAAAAAAGGTTTGGATTTTTTCATACATTGTAAGCCAACTGCATTCTGACTTACAGGTACATCCTCAGTTGCAGCTGCCCAAGGGTTACTGGTCATGAGAAAACAAATGTTGGTGTGTTGAATCTAACAGAAATGTTGGTACAAATCTGCCTACCTGGATGTTAACTAGCATTCGTATATCTGTTTTTGCATATGTTCAATCAAACTTTTGAATTAAAGTAAACATAGGGAAAGGCAGTTTGAACATTGCTGGACACAACCTATGTTTTAAATACATCTCAAAACTCTGCCTTTATCCTTATTATTTCAAAATACTTATGTGCACATCCACACACACACACTTCAAGCCAGGCAACCACTCGCACACTGCACATTGTTCAAACACAGACAGGAAGATACGTGCCACTTGATTCTTCTTTAATGATACAGCCATGCATGTGATGCACTAGTAAAATGGCACTCAGTTTGGATATTCTTTAATTTCTTCAACACTGCTGCTCCCACGGGTGGGTTTGTTATTACTGAGCACCTGAGCTTTGTTCACGCCCACAGAGAAGAGAAGAGAAGAGAAGAGAAGAGAAGAGAAGAGAAGAGAAGAGAAGAGAAGAGAAGAAGAGAAGAGAGGAGAAGAGAGGAGAAGAGAAGAGAAGAGACGGGCAGAATAGGTAAAACTTTGAGGCTGCTATTCTAAATACGCCTACTATTCCTCTGCTTGGTTAACCCCCACATAAATCCAAGCTGATGTGACTCACTCTGGAACTGGACTGTTGCTTGACTGGCATTGTGATAATTTTTCTTGTCAAGGATGATACATGCAATTGAGCATAAGGGGTTGATAGACATTAATTAGCTGAATGAGCATATTTAATTATGGGAGAAGCTGAATCCAAAATACTGTATCATTTAAATGTGCTATATAGGACAGAACAATTTACATGATTTGCATGTTTTAGTCCCTTTCTAAAAATATCTATCAAAGCGTGGGAAGGAAATGCAACGGAGGTCCTTTTTAATGTCAGAGCAGATGTGAATTAAGTCTATCAAGTGAGCACATTTAAATACACGCAGTGCCCTGTATATTAGATGCTATTACAGTTCAGACATTATTTGCAGTATGAGAAGCCCTTAATATTGCTGCTGGCAGTTAAAAAGCATATTCATTCAAAAAAATGTTGAATGAATTTAGAGCAAAAACAGGCTTATTTTCTGTTGAGAGTCTGAGTCCTGGGAATGTGTGGGAAAAAGTGAGAGTGTAGAAGTAAATGATTAACGCCAGAGACGCTGTGATTATAAAATGAGACTGGGCACTCTGTCAGTTTAGAATGGAAACGTTAAAAGTGGCTGCACATCAACATAAGACACAATCAGCCAATCACATACTCAGATTTTGCGTAGCTGCACAGTTACAGGGTCTCTGGAAAGGCTCTCTCAACCCTCCTTGCTCAAGCTGCCCTTGAGCATGACACTGAACCTTCAGCTGCTCCAGTGGTATTTTTATGAATGTGAAGTAGGGCACTTGTGGAAAGAAACAAACTTTCATTTAAATGAAAATATTGCCAACAATTGAGTTTTAAAGTTTTGCCTTGAAATGAATGATTTACATACAGAGTATCTTCATACACAGTATAACCAACAAATAACCACATACATACAGTGGGGGATGAATTCACAAAAGGATTGCACGGCTTTTGCAGCCACCAAACCAGCACAAATAAGACAAAAAGAAACAAACTGTAATTCTAACCAAGCGTAATTCAGGAAGCACCTGCAAACAGTGAAATGCACCCATACTGCAGTGCCAAGCAAGCACCGTCACATTTGCAATTTGCAGGGATTTCAGTGAGGGAATATGCATTCTTTTGGAGCAATTTGGCTCCTTTCTATGCAAATGAGCCTCACTGCAAAAACCCTCCCATTCACAGTCTTTGTATGCATATATATGTGTGTTCACAAAAAGTGTGTGGAAATAATCAATCTCTGAGTGAATCTGTGGGTGAATGTGCGTTCCAATAAAAAATAAGAGAGTGAGACGGTGTGTGCACGCATGTGTGAGAGAGGGAGAAGAGAGAGCGTGACGCACATAGCTAACTACATACATTGCTCCCTGGTTACCATGGCCGGAGGTTTCGACACAGCAGAGCTTCAAATGGCTTCCTGTATCGCCTCTCCATCTCTCTCTGTCCTGCGTTCTTTTCGTCACATCATCTTTCTTTTCTCACCCTGTCTTGACTCTGTGTCCCTCTTTTGCAGTTTAGATCTCATGAACTCACCGGCTCGTATTTTAACTGGACACTGTCAGTCAGTCTCATCATCATCATCATCCTTGTTTTCAGTTGTCTTCCTGTTGTCAGCACTTGAGTCCAATCTTCTCTTTCACCAATCACAGTCCTCCTCTTGTATACCCTCCATATTCTGTCAATCATTATGTCATATTGCTCTCTTTCAACTGTAACTATTTTTCACTCTGACGACCTCTTCACCTGTGTTTAAACACTTCTTCTAGGTAAACAATCCATCATGCGCTGGCTTTGAGGGCTCTAAGCCTATTTTTCATTCCGGTCTTACAAACAAATGAAACTGAATGGATCAGTCGGGAGTTTGCTTCCTTAATTCGTAGTATTGTTTATCCTGTCAGGATTTCACAGAAAAACGGCGCCACATGCCTCGACAGGCTGAGATAACATGACTGCTGAGTTCCTAAAACCTTTGACACATCTTTGCCTGACTCATCTTTCCTGTCTTTCTCTTCAGAAGGCTCAAATATGGCAGAAATGCAATAAAATAATATGCATTTAGGTACCTGGGTATTATACGTAACCCATAAGTGCACTTGCTTGCTTTTTTGTTTCTTTTTTATTCGTACTTGGCAGCAGAATTTGGACTGAAAAGAGTGACTTAACTTTTGATTGGGAGAGTACCGAATTCATTTATTCAGTTTCAGAGGTGGCTTGGTTTTCCTGCGAGGAACTTGTTCTTTTTCAAAAAGAAATGGCAAAGGCAGATAAAAGGCAATGATTTTTTTGTTAGAGCTCACTGATATTTGATTAGATATTTAAAGCATCCCAAGGAACATTACAGAGGACCAGATGGAAACAAGGGAATGAATTTCCCATGCTTAAGCAAAATTGCTTTTAGATACTTTTTAAAGATGTCAGAATGACTTTTTATGCCAAATGCAGTGCTGGCACATTTGTATGAGATGGATATTTTCCAAGTTGAACAACTTCTTTCATCACTGCTATTGAGAATAATATGATGTTGTAATACTAAAGCAAATATAGCTTAAAGAATATCTGTTTTTATTGGTTTTATTGGTGATGGTCCCTCTTATTGGTGTTGCAGAAGAAGTATGTGCTTCCCTTCAATCGCTATGCTTTGTGTTATCGACTGTGGGGATGATGTATTGATTACATTGTACCTATGTCTGTTGTCGCACTATGCATGTCTTTTGTGTTTTGTCTATGGTGGCAAACAAGTTGCCCTTGTGGGGATTAATAAAGTTCATCTTATCCTATGCTATCCTATCCTACCCTCGTTTGTGTATTGTGTTATGATCATATAAAGTTTAACTCTATGTATATTTCTATATTGCTAAAAACACACACACATCAGTCCATACAAACAAATAGATCCCAGAAGAAACTTCTTTATGACATAACCAAAAAGCTGACTTTTCATATTAACGTTTTATTATGTACTGCTTAATTAATACAAACTAACTTATAGCACACCATGACAAAGTTTCATGGTAACTTCCTTGTGCTTCACTTTATGCTGGCCTGACTGGCTCTTAATTAAAAAACATGGTTATATTATGGTAGAAATGGTGACAAATAAAACAAAAGTGGAATGAAAAATAGAATTACAAATTGAATTTACAGTAACTTGGAAGAGTCTCGGATGGGGAAGCACAATGGGAAGCTTAGTTCAGTCATTCAGCTGGAGGGCTGGGCTCCCCTGGAGGTGCCAAGTCATCATGTGTCATGAGAGGAGAGCAACTGACATCATTGGCCTGTGTGTGTGTGTGTGTGTGTGTGTGTGTGTGTGTGTGTGTGTGTGTGCGCGCGCGCACGCGTGTGTGTGTGTGTGTACTTCCTGTGTGCGTCTGAGATCCTGTTTCTTTGCTGTCATTGTGTAATTCTGTCCCATGGAGCCAGAAGGGTATACAGGTAGATTCACTCACACAGTCACCCCCCACAGGTGCATAGCCAAGAAACACACAAACACACACACATTGCCTTGTCTGCAACCTGAGTCTAGGAATCAGATTCCAGCTTGGCTTTTACACACTCACACTTATACTCCCTCTCTCTTTCACAAACACACATGCACGCGCGCACACACACACACACACACACACACACACACACACACACACACAGAGGCCTGCAGCTCACAATGGGCCTGAGAAGCATTGACCGAAAGCCATATGATTTATACGACAGCATCACCACATGGGAGCAGGCTAGAGGGAACTTACGTCATCATTTGTTTGTGAATGACAAAGAGGCCAGTGTTTTAGCACCATCAGCACACCAGAGAAAAGGCTTCAATCTCTTCTTTCTCTCCTCTATTTCTCCATTTCTCATCCTCCCTCTGTGCTCTCATCCAGACGGCTCTCCTTCTTTCTCCATCACTCATTCATCTACTGTCTCCTCTCCCTCCCTCCTAATCCTCTCATCTTGTCTTACCCTCCAGGATTTCTCCTGCTGTATTATTTAGAAAGGTAGGGCGCTTGTTGTTGTTGCAACTTTCCGGTGACAGTACACCACAGCATTGAAGAGACCAGGCCAAAAGTTGAGAGCCACAAACACAGTGGTCACCTCCACCCACAGTGCAGGGGCCCGTACTGCAGTGCTGTAGAGCCTAATTATTGTAGGTCAGCATGTCTGGGACTCACAGCAGGACAGTTACACAAAAACTAGAGTATTGTTTGTGACTTGTGAAAAATTTGCATTCTGAGTTTGGTCCACTTCTTTTACTAGGCTAGGCTGACAAATGTAATTCTGTGCCGGAGCTCTGAGAAAACTCGGGACTGAGAAAGCCCTTAAGCCCTGCTAGACCAGAAATCAGTGTGTTGATGGAGGGGGGTCACAGAGTGGGAGAAGTGGGAAAAGCAGCAGTAGGAGACAGAAAGGAATGAATGCAGTGCAGTGAAATGTGATACTAAGAGGATAAACATGGGAGGACTAGGAGATCCAGAGAAGCAGAAAGGGCAAAGGGAGGAGCTGTACAAGCCAGATCGAAAAGACTACCGAAAGACAAGCACGAGAATAAAAGTTAAGAAAGAGAGACAGAACAGCATCTTCTTGCAGGTCCCCCAGAGAGACGGCAGAGCTCAGCCACCTCTGGTCTGCCCTGATCCTCTCCCTCTGCTCACTTCGCAACATGGTCTCTGATAAATTATCAAACAAGCACAGTCACTACAGCAGCTGCGAGGCTGGCAGTCAGTCCGCTGGCGAACAAGGCAAAACTGATACAGTAGCAGTCACTTGCTAACTGCAGCCTGGCATATCAGCAAGTTGTAGAGCTGGTTAGGCTTAATACATGTAGATTTCTTAGGTTTTTATTTCAGTTTAGAGGATCTGAGAGCTTTCCAGTGTTGGTGCTTTTAAACAATTTATTATTAATATGGCAGGCATGAAAAGATACATTGGCTCATATACATTACCTACAGTTTAGCTGCTCCCTTCAGTGGCTTTCAAAGTAAATGTTCCCAGTTGCTATATTCTTAGGTGATTCAAAGTAAAATATTTTTGCAGATCCTGGCAGACTGGCTGGGTAAAGCAGTTTAAAGCACAAAGACTGCAGGTAAAAATTATCTCCATGACTCACAACCTAGACATAACTCATGTTGATGTGTAAGGGCTTGAGGCATGACAGATGATTTTTCTGGTTTCTCTCTTCATTAGATGATGCCATGGGCTCTGATTAATTATCAATAAAGCACAGACACAGTCAGTAACTGTGCAGTGGCTGCAGCAGCACTGATTTTGGCCCTGTTACAGCTGCATAGCAAGGTGGAATTTATACAGTCCATAATGCTGTAGGGCAAACTAATAATCCTTAGCCAAGAGTTGTGCCATGATGCAGCAAAATCAATCACACATACTGAAGCTACTGTGCTAGTGTTCTACCCTCTATAGCCTCTGAGCCTTAATGAGTCGTAAAGATAAAGTAGCACCAGATTAACGAGACAAACGGCTAAAATGGTGCCATGGGACTCATGGTGGGCAAGACATTGTGGGCAAGATAATCAACACTCCTTACTAATAACCACATGACTCCAGAAGCACCATGTGCTAAGCCTAAAGGCTACAAATCAAGCCCTCTTTACACTCCTGTTTGTTTGTCCCACTTAAGCAGAGGGAGAATCCTCAGCAAAGAGCAAATTTTTATCACATCAGTATGAATGCTGATGTTTTGCCACTCATAAACATGTTTCATGTCTCTACAAAACTCTGGTCATATACTCTCAGTGGCTAGCTTAAGAGGCTCAAATTGGAGGGAAAAACTCAGTGGAGAGTGCTGCATGTGGGTGACTTAATATATGCTAAGAGGGTGCACTCTGGTTTGGGTCTCAAATGTTCACCAAAAGAGGATGATTCTGAGGCACTCTTTGTAGGTTAAAAAGCCTTTATGCTATAACGGCTTGTTATTTCAACATGATTAAAAGTCCAACTCCTACGCCTCTCAGCAGAGTATACAATACAGAGTACAGCAGGGAATACAGCGGGGAGTACACAACGCAGCATAGTCAGCAGACCATGAATGCTGTTCTCGTATACAGCATGCTCCGCTGGTTGAGGAATCTATCTTTTTTGGCTAAAATTTAGGAGGTGACATGGCAGAGGTGGATGCATCAAATAAATGTGTGACTGTTGTCTCAAGGACTGTGAAGTACTCACAATTTGTCCAATTGGCAGCACCGTTCTGCCACTCTCACTGTCTCCCTCTGTCACCTGCCATGGCACTGATGAGTACAGGGAGTAAGGCTCCATTGCTGTGGCCATTCTTCCATTGTGGGGGCATGTGATTACATTAGCTACATCTGGACCTCTGAAAGGCTGCCTTTTACAAGGCTGAAAAGGCAAGGTCCAACAGCACTCCAATGGATTTAATAGCAACAAATGTAATGGACTAGCCTTTTACGGCCACCACAGCACAGGTTGAATATGAGGCTGAGGGTGACCCAGGTGTGAAACATTGGAGTAATTCACTCCATTTAGCCTGCTAGAGAACATCACCTGCGCTAAAATAAATCAAATTAAATGTTTGTGCCAATGTTAAATTGAGAAATCACACTAGCTTTGAGCTATAACATCATAAGAACCCAGGAACAGAAGTTGATTAAAACACAATCACGCATGCAGAAAATGAAAATAATAGAAAAGTACGTCAAAAAGAACTAGCATTAATACTGACAATGTTGTGGATTTAAATACTACTCGGGTAACTCTTGCTTTGAACATTGTACTACTACTGTAAGGCTTCAATATTGAATTATCCAAGGGATCCGAAAACATGCACCGTGGTACAGTCCTTGGCTGTACAGCAAATGGAGGACATTTTAATTGTAAAAAACAACACCTGATGTCACAAGATCACTACAGTATTATGCCATTCTGAAGTAACATATCCTTTTATCTGTACAAAGGAATATCCATGAGCAGGATATAACTAATATTGACGTGGCTGTCATATAGCACTATGAGTGCAGTTCATTGCATGAGTCATTGCTACTGCAGTTGGCTGGCAGACTTCAAAGTGCCCAAGGAAAACAGAAGAAACTGAAACTTGGGCTTGGATCGCTCCACACTGGGGAGAGAGCATAAGGACGATGGGCACTGACACAGCAGGTTTCACTGGCTGCCATCTTTACTGGATCTTACTGAAACTACTGAGAATATTTTTGTACCAACCTAGAAGGAAAAACAAAATCCATGGGCTGCCGGACTGAGACATTTCCAACACTGCTCTGAATGCAAAGCTCTGCTTAGTTGAGCGGCTCGCGATGACAGGTGACGTTCTCCAGAGAGAACAGGAAAGACAGAGACAGAAAGCGAGGGCAGAGAGATGGTGCAGATAGTCCCCTTGGGACTCATTTAAGTGATAAAATGACAACAGCAAACAAGTTTGTAATTAAAAGCTCATCTCTTTTACTTCCCTGGTGGCAGGAAATGGATTGCATCCTCCACAAGTCAAGATGATTTACCCAAAGCGTTACAGCGCAGCTGACATTTCCAGCTATTTATAGCTGGTACAAGGAAGTCTTTGCTTCCTATTACATCAGCCTCTGTACTAATTTAGTCTGCTACTTCTCAGATCAATTCTTCTTAAGCTCTAAGTTCTTTACCGCTTGTCTTGTGTTGACATTGATTGTGATGACTTTTAGGTTCAAACATCACTGGATGATGAAACTTATTCAAGATGAAAGATTTCCTCTGATGCTGACAGTCACATTGTCAACATCCTTTTGCTGGAAAGCCTAGCTGGCAACATCAACTTTGTCAGCATCATCATCCTCAGTATCAGCACCTTTTCCTTCGCCCTCAAAATAATAACCATCATTGTCATTAACAGCACTGCCACCATCATCACCATTAAGCCTCATTAAGAGTCACTGGCATTTATCATCTGCATCCTAGCCAATTCCATCACCCTCACAGCCGCTGAATGTTGATGAGCAGGAGGTGTAAGAGGAGTCTGCGATGACTGTGTGTGTGTGTGTGCTGCCAGTTGGTTTGTGAGTGTGTCAGTCTTGTGTGTTTTCTGGATCTGTGCTAGTGTGTTCCAGAGGGGTCTGTTGTTTTTGCTCTTCACCCTCCGCCCGCACTCCACATCAGGAGTACCGCAAGGACACTGGCAGATGGCAAGAGCTGGTAAGCACTCGATCCGTAGCAACAAACACAGCCTGTCAATGGGCTGAGCACAGCACAGCCTTAGGGAAACATACTTGACACGGGGCACTGGGAAAAGTCTTGCTTGAAATCTTGCGTGAGGTGAAGACATAATTTGATGTGCGCAAATGGCCCGTTTGATTACATTATAGCCTGTTTTGCAGCATTCTTGCTCAATACTGGACCAATTCCAAACATTTTTGTCCCTGTCAGTCTTTTGGACCCCAAAATGTGGGAAAATAGGGCCCAGGTTGACAATTACTGCAATTATCCTTTAAAGACCCCCTCCGCAAAAAAATATGTTTTTGTTGTTTATGTCCCCTAAAATGTCTGACCTTGATTATACTGACTTGTATCTGTGCAAAGTTTGTCACTAGAGAGGTGTTTCAACAATCCTCTACTGAAGGCGGAGGTGACTGTGCACTTCCCTAAAATCTGAGATTCAAACGTACAACCAGGCCAGCTAGATTTGGCACGTCACAAATCCAACAGTCAATCCCATCGACTGATGCGGTGGTGCTTTGCATTTCATTAGTGCCAGCTCTGCCGGTCACAGTGCTGGACCGCTGGTAGAGCTTTGTTTACAAATTCGCAGAAGAAAACAAACAATTCCGTTTTCTTGGTTAGATTATTGAATACAGCACAATTTTCATTTGGGACTTCTGCGTCCTATAAACAGAGCTCTGCTTATGAGCCGGGGTGCAGCAGGCAGGGGGTCAGCAGCGACAATTTTCATATTCATAGATGTGCGCATTTTTAATGAGGGCAAGATTTAAAGTTACTTTAAGCGGATTTAAGGCACCAAGGGATGTTTTTCATGGAAAAAACTTCTGTATAAGTAATATTGATGAACAAAGATTATTTTTGGGGCTTAATAAAATGACAGGGGGGAAACTTAAACCTTGTACTTGAGTAGACTAACATGCATATGAGAAGGGGTCCTTGGACACAAGGACACACAAATGCACGCATGCATATACACACACACAAGCACACTGATATATACGCATTCACAGCCCAGATTCTGAGGTGACCAAGACTCTGGATATAATCCATTTGGGCCTGGTGTGACTGTTCTAGGCCAGTGGTTGTTAAAATGGGACCCAGGTCACACTTCAACAACCACTGGATCCCTATGGGTGAAAGAGAGGGCTCCAAGAAAATGAGAAGTAATTTAATTTAATTTAATAGAAATTACACCATTTAGAGAAAGTGTAAGGACTTTTCTATCATAGGTTACTCCCACACCACTATCATCTCACTCATACTCATTATCACTCATTATCTCAATTCAAAAACAAATCTTCCCACTCCCAGGAGAATAAATGTTGCCACATGAATTTTTCTTAGCTAATGTGGAGCTGTTTAGCTGTTTTTTTCTTCTTTTTTTCTTTGGTTTTTTGGGGGAGGTTAGCAGACTGGTCAGACCAAATCAAAGATACATGATGCTTTACCAAACACTGCAGATCCTATTCAAAAGGTTTTGCTTTTCCTTATTTTCCTTATTTATAAATTCTTCAAGCAGGAAAACATCATAACATTGTTCATTTTTCATCCAACATATAGCCTAACAGTTACTACGCACAATGACTCACTGAGTAAGGATTGTGGAAAGAGCCTTGCCGTCTATCAATGTCAGGGACTGACTGATGTCCCCCTCCTATGGCCAAACTGCCCTTACAGTTTGTGACCAACTTCCCTCCAGATCTTCATCTGATAATACTGAACTGTCTCCTTCACAGGGGCACACGTGAACTGAACATAACAAGGAGTGCAGCTGACATTATGTCATCTGAATAAAGAGTGCATTTTATACGTTTTTGCTCAGCTCTGCCAAGAATGCTGTATCTCTCCAAAACAAAGGTGATTTACTCTATACCTCTGTAAAGATCACAGATAAGCAACCAACTGATGCATCTGAAACAGAATTTGAAGAGTATTTCAACATAGTGTAAGACCGCTTGTACAAATACACAATAAAAATGAAGACACAAAATTATTTGGACCAGAAATTTGAAAAACAAGCAAAAACTCCCTGTGTAATCTAAAAAGGCAAGTCTGGAGACAAAATGAGCATGTGTTGAGCAAATATCAGTGCCACAGAAGGGAAACGGTAAAGTAGATAAGCAGATACTGTGCACCTGATAGAGGGAATGAGTTACATGTGGTCTACTCTTGGTTGTTTTCTCTGTAGTCTGCTCAGTTTAGGTTAGTCCTGCCCTGTTTGACTATAATCTTTGTTTATTATTGCTGAGCTAGTATATCACACAGTTATGCCTCCAGCTTTTCTGCAATCAGGTCTAATATCTCATCATCACGAGTTATTGCACATCTGCACCAGGAAAGCCTTGAATCTATACAACCACATAAGATTTATAGCCTATATGTCACAACCTAAATGACTGTTATTAGCAGAAACAGGCTATTATTGTTACTCGATTCCAGCAACTGATGTCAAACACAATTAATCCAAGTCGGAGCAGAGCTGGGGTTTGGGGCCATGGAGCAGCTGAGGAGAGTGCACACACATGAGTGAAATATTAAGCAGAGTTTCAACACACTCCAGTCTCCTCACATGCTGTGCTCCCAAGCTCATTTAATTTAGGGTGCCGTCTATTTGCTTGTGGTGATTCTGCACCTGACGCACAAGGACACCAGTTTCCTCTGGAGAGAAGCTTTTGAGATGCAAACACTTCAGGCTGTGCTTTCCATCACAAAATTGCTTGAGAGCTTTGCATATAGCACGCTGCCTGTCAAGGGAAGAAACTGAGTTGATTTGTTTGCCTGCCACACCTACTGGCAATGCATTCCCCTAAAACGGTCTCGTTTCCATCCGCTCCAAAGGTGTACGGAGTGCATCTGGCCAGGAAATTACCAAAAACTTCTTGTCACGCCGTGTGCGTTCATGCTGTGCACAAGTGGCAGCACTTTAAGTTGTGTGCCACTCATTCACAAATAGAGGTTTTTGGATTTGGAAAACCTGGGTATATTTGGGCAAGACCTAAGGATTAACTAAAATTTGTTTGAGAGTTGACCTAAAATAGTTAAAGTTGATGTTCTGTCCAGTCAGTCAGTTTGTTGCTTTGGAAACAGTAACTGGAGACCTCTTGGTTGGATGTGATAAACAAAGGCCAAACTACCAGGAGCCAATTCAATTTCCTACAACAGCCACAGAGACAGAAGACAGCTATTGAAGAAGGGGAGGAGGGGGAAATCTATTTCAGCAGAAAGAGAGAGAGAGAGAGAGAGAGAGAGAGAGAGAGAGAGAGAGTGTGTTTTTGTGTCAAGAAAATTAATGACATTGCAGGCCATGAGTTCGTGTTTAGATTACTCCCAATTAATTTTCAATTAGCTTAGCGAGTTTGTATTAGCCAGTTGGTAAATTCATTTTCTTCTTGAGTGAGGATACAACTCACGGGCATGTTTCCTGTTTGTTCATTCAGTTCTCTTGAAGAGATGGCCACTCTAAAAAAAGGTATGAACGAACATAAGGAAACACACGCACACACACCTTATGTTGCTGAGTAACACAAAAAGTGCTGAAAAAGTGGTTAATAGCAACAAATGTGATCCTCCAACCTCCACACAGCGATACATGAGACTGAATCATCGGTTTACAGCGCTCGCTCTCTCAGTGCATAGGGTTACAGGATACAAGCGTACGAGCTAACAATTTTCTTACTCATAGATTGAGTGGATGTGCACTGAGGGATAACGAGCCTGACAGTCGAGGAGTCATTGTGACAAGGTGTGGAGCAGTGTGGAAATTTGTCTGACAATTCACACCTACAGTAAAGCATCCTCTCTCTTAAGCCGAGTCCCTGTGCATTCAGATTGCCGAGAAAGGCGCTGCAGTAGGCTAATCCGACAAACATACGGTAAAAAGTGGGATTCTGACAATAGCTCGACATGCACAGACCGAGAATAATTGGAAAATGAGATGTGATCTTCTTGATCTTTGAGGGAAAATTGGATCCTTTAGCATCTAAGAACAGAAAATGGATAACAATTCAAAAGACTGAATGTAATGAAGAATATAATAATCTGCTCATTATTTTATTTCCAAGCTTCAGAGAGTTTAATGGTCATATGAGGGCAAATTGGCAAAAATGTTCTTTAATGATGATTTGAACTGTTATGGAGAAGTTCTGGCTTAGCACTAAATCCTGCAATCAAAAATAAATAAATAAATAAAAATAAAAATCCCCCACCCCCTGGAGGGGCTCTGTAAGGTGAGGATGAAGTCAGCACAGACACTGACTGACAACCCCATCATCAACCCCCGGCTCAACACCACTGTTCTTGCTCCTTATGTTACCATGGAGACCGAGCAGCAGCCGTCTCCGTGGACAGAATTAAAAAAGGAGAGAGTCCCACCCCTGGCATTTCACCATCACACAGGCACATGAGCGCACAAGCACACACTCACACACAAACACAAGTACACACACACACACACACACACACACAAAATGTTTGATTATTCCTGCAGGAGGTAGAAGGTGACAAAGGACAATGAGTGGGGTGGAAGCCATCAATCCCGTCAACTTCACCCCACCACTGCCAG
>OMLB01042635.1:0-13177 GCA_900302555.1 Myripristis jacobus
GATCAATCAGTGAGATTTTATGGTGATTTGCATATTTTTCCATTGTTGCATAATAGGAATACTGGATGTATAAGAGGGGGTGGGGGGGAGCTATGTTTTATTTAAAGGGCTATTTAGGTAATCAACAAAGAAACATAAAGTACCTGACACATTAACTTTGATAACAATTTTAGTTATAATAATTTTGTGGAAGTTTAAACTACAGGTGTCGAATTGACCCCAAACATAAAAGATGTTCAAAAATGTGAACATAACAGGAGGCTTAAAAAACGTCTCAAATATAATATTCTGGCTAAATACAACATAATATAGATGAATAAATAAAATAAGTAAGGTGGTGTCGTGATGATGGAGGAGATGGCAGACATGGAAATTAATAAAAAATAAAGTATTCCTTTTTCTTTTCTTTTTTTTTGTACATTAAATTGGAATCTAGGTAGATCCTTTATTGGCAAGCTCATTGTATTTTCTCTGTTCCTTTTCTTTTCTCTTTTGCTGGGTGTTTGGCCTCAGTAATGTAGTGTGTACATGCTGTCTTATGTTTTTAGTAACCCAACTAAGGGTACGTACGAAGGATAGGCATCTATAAGCTTTAAGCTTCAGCCTAATCCTTTTGATCACCATAACAGTGCAACTGTTTTTTTTCTCTTGGATGTATGATATTGTTGATGTACTATTCTATTGATACTGTGATGATGATCAAATAAAATAAACTAAAGTAAACTATACTAAACCAAATGGCACATAAAGCTGCAGAGGGAGAATCCCGTGCATCTGTTTATCAGGTCGTGGTGCAGAATTCATTTTTTTGCCGCAGACAGCATTCACGCTGCAGGTACGCCCTGTGGTGGCACTCCAGTTTGTTGTGTCTGGCACTCAGGATGTGATGCCGTCATGGTGCATCGTGTTGTGAGTGACGTTAAGGCAGGAGGAAAACAGTTTTGAGTGGCCAGAGCTTCGTTCACACGACCAGCCCAAATCTGATTTTTGGCAAACATGATGAAATCTGAAAAAGCAGAAAACACGTCTGGATGCTGATTTTTGCAAAGCAGATTTAGGCCACATTTGTTTGTGGTTTGACACGCAGTCAGATTTCTACAGCTGTGTCTCAGGCATCACTCAGACTGTGATCAGGCCTCATTTGTGTGTTTGGGGACTGTTTAGGCAGATTTGGGCCAGCAGT
This sequence comes from Myripristis jacobus, assembly GCA_900302555.1. NCBI lineage: Eukaryota > Metazoa > Chordata > Actinopteri > Holocentriformes > Holocentridae > Myripristis > Myripristis jacobus. Next base: position 1,184 of record OMLB01042635.1, read on the forward strand.
TTGAACGAGGCCTTTGTGAACAACATCAGCATTTCCAGACGCACCAAACCTCTGATTTCTTACTCTGCGCGATGATCCAGGGAGCAGCACACGCCACGCTCCTCAGTGCTCGCCCACCTGTTGGGATGCAGCATCAGCCAGGTGGCAGATCTTCCTCACGGCCTGCCACCACACTGCTGGCACACAAGTCATGAAACTTAAGGAGTGGGTTCAGAGTCTTAATCTTAGCCACAAGGGCGCAGCGTACTCCAGCACTGATCCCTGTCTCTCCTCCCTGTGTCGCCCCCTGCAGGCGGTGGTGGTTCCTCAGGGTGGGGGTCAGCTGTGGCTGTTCGGGGGGGAGTTTGCCTCACCTGACGGGGAACAGTTCTACCACTACAAGGACCTGTGGGTGCTGCACCTGGCCACACACACCTGGGAGAACATCAAGTACGTCTCAGCTGCATGTGCTGATGAGCGGATGGATGGTTGAGCAGGAATAGGGACTGAATACAGCGACCTGAGAAAAACCCAAACCCAAAACCCAACCCACATTTTTTTAAAGTTGTGTGTTTTTACTTTCCATCGAAGCATCACAGAGGGTAAATAACAGGAGATCTGTGCTCTGTGTTGTGTTTCCCAGGGTGCCCAGCGGTCCGTCTGGCAGGAGCGGCCACCGGATGGTCCTCAGCAAGAGACAGCTGCTGGTGTTCGGGGGTTTCCACGAGAGCACCAGGTCGGCACGGCCACAGTCAGCAGGCGTTAGTCAGTGCTGAGGGAGGAGACAGGAGAGGAGCTGTCTCACCTGCTGTCACCTGCTTTACGAACCATGTGCTGAACAGCAGCTGCAGGAAATAGAGCCGACTCCCATATCTGTCTCATTTTTAGATATTGCTTATACTTGTTTGTTTATTTGTTTTTTCATCATTTTAAGATCATCAGCCAGTTAGCAAACACACATATTTCACATTTTGCTCTAGTAAGTTTGGTTGCTATTGACTCTGCAGCCCTTTGCAGTTCTTATTTATGTCATATTTTACTTGAGTGACCCTCCTGAAAGCTTAATGCTGCCTGTTTTTTTAAGTTTCATGAGAAAGCAGGAACGTTAGATCAGCATTACATCTCTTTCCTCCGTGTCCCTTTGGCTTCCTCTGGGATTAAACCTCGCAGATTGGCTGGGTTGCTAATTAGGAGCGTGCTGTTTGCAGTTTAGTGACGTCAGCCCACAGGACTTCTGGGCGATGAGGTTGCATTTATTTTGAGCGGCTGCCCCGTCATTTCCACTGTTGGCGGCTCCGGTTAAGGGACGTGGAGTCACACCGCGGCTCTCCTGCCTCTTCAGGGAGCACAGTTTCAGTTTTGTGTCCCTTTAATCTGAGAAATCAAACAAATTTAACAGAACATGCTGTGTGAGCCACGCCCATGTGTTTTGTCATGAGCAGGTAAACTCAGGTGTTACTGAGGACGTGAATGAAGGATCTGGTCAGAGCGTCTGACTCCCCTGTTTCTTCTGCCCTGAAGGGATTTTATCTACTACAACGACGTCTACTCCTTCTCCCTGGACTCCTTCTCCTGGTCCCGCCTCTCTCCATCAGGCTCCGCCCCCTCGCCACGCTCCGCCTGCCAGATGACCTCCACACCCGATGGCTCGGGGGTCATCATCTACGGAGGATACTCTAAATTGGTGTGTGTGTGAGTGTGTGTGAGTGTATACATACATACAGTGTGTGTGCCTTTACTATACCAGCACCTCCTCTTGCTCTGCTGTCTGCCCTATAATTGTGTACGTGTGTGTGTGTGGGTGTGTGTGTGTGTGTGTGTGTCCAGAGAGCCAAGAAGGACGTAGAGAAGGGGACCATCCACTCAGACATGTTTGTTCTGAGGAGAGAGGGAAAAGATGACCAAGGTATGACAAACTGCACATTAATCAGGATTCATAAAAGCTGGACAGGGAAGATTTTGTCAAAGTGTGTCACCGAGTGGCAAACCAGTTTTTGAAAAGTTGTGTAGAAGCAGCCGTAGCCTGACTGCTGTGTGTCTGTCTGTCCCGCAGAGAAGTGGGCGTGGTCCAGGTTGAATCCCTCTGGTAACAAGCCGCCTCCTCGCTCCGGCTTCTCGCTGGCGGTGGGCCCGGCGGGGCGCGCTCTGCTGTTCGGGGGGGTTTGTGATGAGGAGGAGGAGGAGACGCTGGAGGGCGACTTCTTCAACGACCTGTACCTGTTTGACACGGTGAAGAGCCGCTGGTTCCCCGCTCAGCTCAGGGTAAGCTGCTCTGTCAGTGGCTTTAAGGGTTTGTACTGACAGAAAGACACTTTGCAGGACAGTGGAGGAGCCTGAGTGGGACAGAGACAGAGCCGTGGGACAGGGACAGAGCCGTGAGACAGAGACAGAGTCGTGGGACAGAGACAGAGCCGTGCCTCATGTCCTTTGTTTACTCCGTCTTGCTGACATGTCATGTTCAGGTTCGGCCTCTGACTGATCTGACCTTTAAATCCTCACGTTCTCTTTCTTTTGTGTTTTTGATTTCAGTCTCTATTTTATCCAGTTTTCCTGCCTTACTGCCTTTTTATTTTCCATGCGTTGTGTTGAGTGTAAATAGACAGTTAGAAATTTGTGTTCAGTCCCATTTTCATGTGTGTTTGTATTTTGGGACATTTTACTTTGCTGGCCAGGTTCACTGCTGTGTGGTTTCTACCCTTTTTCTCCAGGCCTCTTTGGCTGTGCCTGTTAAATCTGCTCACCCACCAGACTGTGAGGTGTGGGCCCATCGTGTTTATGACCTTACAAATCACCTTGCTGCTCATTAATGCACAGAAAAGCAGACTTTAACACTGTTAGGCTTTCACTCTAAATTCTTGGTGTAGTTCCAGTAAGGCGACTTTGCCTTTGGGCCAGAACAGGTTGGGTTTTTCAGCCTTGCTCTAAGACGGGGCCCGTGCTGCTCCGCTGACAGGGAACCAGGTCAGGCCAAATATCACACAGAAGCAGTTTTCTGAACAAACTCAGCACCACAACACCACCATCATGTGTGAGCATGAACACTAAACACTTAGGTTTCATACTCTTCTTATGTTGGAAATACATTTATTGTAACTGTAATATAAAAGGTTATCTTTGCAGTGGGTGTGATGATATTACCCCAGCCCAAACTCTCAGTACTTCATGCAGTTCTATATGATTGAGTGTATGACATAACCCACATATGTACCCTATTGATTTCTAACAGTAAAACATTATTTAGTACACAAAACTTCTCAGTAGAAAGCAGCACAAGACTGATGGCTGGCGGCTTTGCCTTCTGGATCAGTTTGACTCCTGTTGAAAGAACGCTGGAAAAACACAGAACAGCTTCTGGATTATTTGTGACGGATGACTTTGTGTTGGATTGTGTAGAAAGATTTTGTGATTTGCAGCAGGCCCGTGCCTTCCTGACCTGCTGGTTGTGTTTAACGGTCAGTGTGTTTACCTGGAAGGTGGCTGTGTGTGTTGTGGGACGTTAATGCAGTGAGTGTGATTAGCTGCAGCCAAACGAGATAGAGGGAGCATGTGAGGTCTGAGTGGCAGACAGGTGACCTCAGGTGCTTACGACGTTTTAAGCCGAGTCCTGACCGGCACCTCAGGCGCCCGGCCAAGGCGTCACTACAGGACGCCGAGCTAAAAGGATTCAGCCAGCTTCTAATCTGCCCTCTGCTCTCTGTCATGTTGCTGCTCTGCCTCTGTCCGCCCAGGGCAACAAAACAGAGAAGAAGCGGCGTCGGAGGGGGAAGAAGGGCGGGGCGGAGGCGGAGGCGGAGGGGGAGGAGGCCGGCGCTCCTCACGGACCCATCGAGGTCGTCAAGGAGATCGTCACAGACGACGGCACGGTGATGACCATTAAGGAAGTGATCCCTGGAGCCGGGGCGCAGGAGGAGGAGGAGGAGGACGAGGAGGAGGAGGAAGATGATGGCAAGCTTTACTCAGACATGCACACACAGATCCAGACAGAGTTAGAGACACCGTGCTGTGAGGTTGGAGGTTCAACTCCCACAGTGTCCTTTTTGTCCCCTTTGGAATCACGCCATACTGACACTTTCAACTCCAGACTCAGTTTTAGGAAGCTGTAAAGATCCCTGTTTGGAAATGAACTTGTTTCTGGAGCAAATAGTGAGACTCAAGACACTTGATTATTAGTGTAGCTGGTGCAATGATTTTTTGTTACGGCACTTTCCTCAAAAAGCAGACATAAAACGACAGACATAACAACAGAATAAAAACCACAGAATAAAGAAATTAATATATACTAGTATAGTAATAGCATACAGCAATAACAAATGGAATAATAAGAATAGAGGGAACATGTGTGTGTGTGTGTGTGTGTGTGTGTGTGTGTGTGTACATGTCATTTCACATTCACATGTAGCTCCGCCTCTCCTCAGGCTCGGCCTCGGCGCCGCTGGTGGAGCCCTGCCCGAGGTCCAGCGCCATGGCGACGGTGCGTCAGGGGAAGCTGTTCCTGTACGGTGGCATGTTCGAGGTGGGCGACCGCCAGTTCACCCTCAACGACTTCTACTGCCTCGACCTCCACAAGATGGACCAGTGGGAAGTTCTGGTCGAAATGGATTCTAGTGAGTCGCTGGATGGATTCATGTGTAGATTTATGTAGAAATACATTAAAAAGCTTTATTTCACTTCAGGTCATCATGTCTAAATCTGACACCGCTGCACTCTGGTTATGGACAAGCAGCTTGAAACCTCTCTCGAGCGTGTGAGGTGTGAGGATTTTTGAGGATTTGTGCCTCTGTCTCCACAGAGACCCAGGAGTGGCTGGAAGAGTCGGAGTCAGAGGACGATGAGGAAGAGGAAGAGGAGGCTAAAGGAGGGGAAGAGGAGGAGGAAGAGTCTGAGGAAAGTGAAGATGAGGAAGGTAAGAGATTATTCTTAAGCTCCTCCTCTCCTCCCACCTCACCTTCTCCTTGCACACAGTTGGTTTGAATGCAGTCCAAGTTCTCTCACAGCTCAGTGGTCTGTGTCAAAATGTGACCTGTAACCTCTGCACCTGTGTGTGTGTGTGTGTGTGTGTGTGTGCGTGCAGATGAAGAGGAGCACCCCCCGGTGCAGGAGGGAGAGGCGGTGACGGAGTACCAGGCCCGCACGGAGCAGTACTGGGCGGCTCTGGCCCGCGCCAACATGGGACCCGACGCCAAGGACAAGAAGGTGGCCAAGGTGGGCCTGGCCATGGCCAAAGTCTTCTATGAAGAGCAGTAGAGCGACGCAGGCCAGGCGTCTGCGTGACTGTGTGTGTGTCATCTGTGAGAGAGAAACTATCTGTGAGTGAGATGATAGAGTGTGTGTGTGTGTGTGTGTGTGTAAAATTTTTCATGTTTGTAATAGACTACATTGCCTTCATTTTTATAAAAAAAAACCCTGTGAATGACCTTTGGATTGTTAAACGACACAGTAAGTATAATATATTGTTTCAATGCAAAATACAGAGAGCAGAGAAACAGTCTTTTATAAAGAAATTAGAACATATCGGCTGTTTTTCCATTGTCATTCGTCAGCTTTTACCTGTTCATCTCAATAAGAACTGTACTCATCCTGATGCCGTCACCAAATACTGTTTACATTTTTAAACTGTACTGATGTCATCACTTCTGAGGCCAGTGTCTGGCAAAACCAAATTCATATGATTTTCTGACAACGTTAGATCACATACAGAGAGTGTTGAGGCTGGGTTAGTGTAGAGGATAAACGTCATGTGCCTCTGAGCCTCTGCACAGTCACTCTGCCAGCCAACACACATGTTCTGCTGTCACACAGTGTCACAAAGAATTGTTGAAATAAAGCTCAACTTTGCATAGCTGCACTTTGTGCCGTTATTTTAGATTCTCGAAGCAGGAGGACTGCTTGAGGTTTGTGCTCCACCATGTGCCGGTACGAGCTGCATGTTTGAACTCATACTTTTACAGCCACCGCTACTACTGCTGCTGGTGCTGTTAAAACTCTCATGATGCTACAGACTTAATACTACTGTGACAGATTTACATTTTCCCCAATTTATTGATTAGTATGAGAAATGGATAAATAAATGAAGTTTTTGTCCCCATCTAGTGGACATCTGTGTCACTGCACGTCTCACAGGAGAGAGTGGCTTTAACACTTTAACTTAGGGTGAGTTTAAAAGGGAAAAAATAGACAGATTGCATCTTAAAGGACAATTTCTCTGAATGTTTTAGTCCATGTAGCACATTGCACACATACTTTACTGTCAAACATTTTCCAAATTTTACCTGCTGACTGTTACATTCAACTTTTAAGTCCCAAATAGATTGATAGATTGATACTTTATTGATCCCAAAGGAAATTTAGGCATCCAGCAGCTTAATATGACACTCAGTTAAACACATACAAATAAAGTTAGCCAGTAGAGCAACTGCAGTACACATGAGCATCGGATTCTTAACAGTTGAGCTGCAGTGTCCACATGGAGAATGTTGTTGATGCAGTAGAATAAATATTTTGATGGTGCAAAGTGACATTAAATAAAGTGACCTGAAGTGAATTGAAATATAATCAGAATCACAATATGGCCCAGTGCATTATTGCCCTGGCCTACAAATCGTGTTTTCCAGATGTGAGAAAACATGTTTGTTCGGTGTTTGTTCGCTGTAGACTCCGGGAAAATCACACCTCATCTCATCATCATTGTGATAACTTTTTTCATTTTTGAAAATAATCATTCCTTATCCTCTTGCAACTGCAATGTCTGTAAACTGGTAAAACATGTGCACAGAGGCTGAAACGTCTGACTGTCCCACCAGCAGAATGCACCAGCAAACCTGCAGACTTCTGAAATGAGTAACTCTGACAAAAACAAATGCTGGATGCTCTCTGTGACGGATCACCCGTCATAAACAAAATGAAAAGACGGGAAATGAATGCCCACTCAGGAGGTAACACACATTTTGGGATGCTCTGGAAAATGGCCAGTAGTGACTTTAAGTGGACTTCATCACACACAGAAACAGAAGTTCTCTTTGAATATCTTCCGTATGTACTTGTATGAAGGTAAGAAGAAAACCAGAGGGTAGAAGTACTTAAGGAGTAATCTTCAGCTCCCTGCTCAGCTCGCGCTCCTTGGCCCAGTTCTCCTGCCGTCCCAGCTCAGTCACTTTGCTCCTGAGCTTTGCTTACTCGGCCCTTCTCCCCTGTGAGCGGGAGCGAGGCGACCCATTCACAGTTCTGGTGGGTTTGTGTTGCCCCCTGCAGATCGCTTGCAGTACCACAGTCCCTTTGTCTGAGTTTTACTCAAGCACAACGAGAGAGAGAGAGAGGGAGAGAGGGAGAGAGAGGGAGGTGGGCCGAGCTGGGAGGCGGCAGCACTCATGAAAAGAGGAGAAGCGGTGCTGGAAAGGAGGGAAAAGGCAGAATGGGATGGCGAGGCGGCAGCTGGCGGAGGGGAAGAAGGAGCGGAGAAGGAGGGATGGAGCGAGAGGGAAGGCGGAGGAGAGGACGAGTGATGTGTCAGGGAAGACATCAGTCACCATGCGAGCACCAGCCTCTCCCTCGCTGACCTATTTTATCCTCCATCAGCGTGTGGAGCGAGGGATGAAGAAAGGCTGATGAATAATAGAGGAGAGGAGAGATGGATGAGGATGAGGCTGCCTCCCTCTCGTTCACTTCTCCCCTCCTTCACCCCCCTCTTCCTCCCTCCCTCCCTCTCCCTCTCTCTCTCTCTCTGTTCCGCGACCCCCTTTTTATTTTAACTCCGGGACAAAAAAAGATTTTATAAATAACTAAAGAGAAGGATTTTTTTTTTTTGGGTGCAATGCTGACGTGGGGGCACGCAGCGTGTAACCGTCACAACTACGTCAGTCGTGTGTGTGTATGTGTGTGTGTGTGTGTGTGTGTGTGTGTGTCTGAGAGAGAGAGAGAGAGAGAGAGAGAGAGACTTGTAGAGTACTGCTACGTCAGTACTAGTCAGTTGGATATTTCTAGCTCTTTCTTCATTCAGGGTGTGTTCTGTTACAAGAATAGACCTCCAGGTTTGGTATTAATAAAGCGTCTATATGTGGACGGGACAGACCAGACGTCCACGGGGCCGGATCCTGACCCGGGACCGCTGCAGCAAACAGGCCTGGGATCATTTTCCAGAATGATAAAATCAGTGTCTTGCAGTTTTTTGGGTCCTGAGGCCTTCAGTTCCAAGGCACACTTAATTATTGAACACCCAAAGGAAGGCCAATTATTGATTACATGGAAATGTCACACAGAGCCAACTTTGAGCACAGCAGATGGCGAGCAAACACAACGAGCTGCTAGGAAAGCGGCACATGCTGGGAGACTTTAAACTAGTGCTTTAATAATAATTTAGATTTTCTTTTAGCTATTTTTGTTTAGGTTTTGCTTTGCTTTGAGCATCGGTGGAGGAATTTCTCAAAGCCGCTATTAGATCAAAGTAGTAACACCATAAAGGCAAAATACTCCGTTAAAAGTAAAGTAAAGAGTATAGAGGTATTGGCAGTAAAATGTGGGTCAGTATGAACATTAAAAGTATAAGACGAGTTGCTTTCACAGTGTTCAGTTACTGATGCATTTCACCTGTTAGAGGTTTTTTTAATGTTGCAGCTGCTGGTTAGTTTAGACCTTCCCTGTGCATCAGATCTGATGTTTGTGAATGTAAAGGCTTGTTCTGTAAAGCAACGAGTAATGACGGCCATCAGATGAATGTAGCGCAGTGAAAAGTACAATACTTCTCCAGTGGAAGTCTAAAGTCTCCCAAAATGGAAATACACAACTAGAGTAGAGTGGTCCTCTCCTTCGAAGTCAGCGTATCAGGATGAAGATGGGAGCAGCAGCCATCTCTATGTGTTTTGTTGCCGTGGTCCTGGGCCAGTGGTCCTGGGCCAGCCTCCTTATCAACCAACTTAGTTCTCCAAAATATTTTTCCTCTGAGAGAAAGACCGGCTCTGATTTGCCCTGATTCACTCTTTATATTCCAGTTTCACATTTTAACAGGATACGTCTGCTGAATAAATTCAACCTTGATTCACGTGACGGACCTCAGCCCCGACTTTTTGGGGACGTCCCCAGAAAATAACCTGCTCCGGAGCGAGGGTTAGTTCAGGTAGAAGTTTGAGTTCTGACTGCTTTGGTTTTAGTTTTTGTGGTGAGACGGCCGGGGGAACCTGACCCATGATCCTGTCAGCGCCTCGTTACCTCTAATCAGTCTTGATTTGTGTGCGCAGGTGAGTGTAAAGCCAGTTAGGCTGTGCGCATGTGTGCAGACACACACACACACACACACACACACACACAGCAGCCTGGTATTACTGACCTCTCTAAGCCCTTATCCCGTCGTAGTGGTAGTCAGGAAGTCACTCTCTCGCTTCCCTCCCCTGCCAAAGCCCTCATTCATTCTCCCTCACCTCCCCTCTCTCCTCTACCTCCTCCATCTCTGCCTCTCCCCCTCTCCTCTCCTCTCCTCCTCTCCCCTCTCTCTCTCTCTCTCTCTCCACTACCAGTGTGTTTAGTGGCCTAAGCCTTAATCCCCAGCCCCACAGTGATTTTATTACTGTAATCTGGGCTGGAATTGGCTTAGCTTTCCCAGACACTGGTAGGCAGAAGGACAAGGACAACTACAACAACAACAACAGGACGAGGAGAGCGGGGCAAAGGGGAGGAGATGGATGGAAAAGGAGGGGAGAGGAAGGGGATGAGAAGTGAGAGAGGAAGAGACGGAGAGAAGCAAAAGTAAAAATAAGAGAAGGCTTTGGGGGAAAGGTGGGAGAGAGAGGAGGGAGGGAGAAATAAGGAGAGTAGAGTCTAAATCATCAGTTAAATGACCCACATGGGTGCTGATCTCTCAAAAGGCCGGGGGGAATCTGAGCTGCTGGACTAAAATGGGAAATGATTGGCAGGACAAAGTAAACTTCAACCTTTCCTTGGAGAGGAGAAGGCCTCGAGCGCGGGACTTTAACCCGAGCTGGAGCTCCTCTGTGGCTGCTGGCCTTAAAAGAGGAGGTGTGTGAGAGGCTGAGTGATGCAGGCAGTCAAATGTTCCTGGGTACACACAGGCTCCAAAAGACCTAACAGTGAAAAACACACAAACCCATTCTGCATTCTGTCCAAACATGATATTAGCAGCGGCGTTGCTCGTGGCCGTATCAGTGAATCAGAGCAGTGGATCTTAGCGCTGGTTTTCCCTGCAAGAGCGCCCACAGTGCACAAACCATTATGCAGGTCTACTTTCCACAAAGCCTCTTAGTATTAAGATCAGCTCTGTCCTTTGGCTGATAATGATGAAAAGATGCCTTTAGCATTAAAATTCCTCTGGCTGCTGAATAATCTTAGATTATCAGGAATAATCTTGGACTTAATTATAATAGATGCAATTTGCGCTGACAGCTAAAAATGTCTTGATGTGGATTTTGGCATTGATGGAAATCTTCCATGGTGGACAAGGATTAATCTGTCAAACTGTATAGGATTAACAAGTGGAAAAATGAGATTAACAACTGGAGCAGTGCTGCTGAGTTTACTCATCTGTGCTTGCATACTGAAGCATTAGTGAATGTGAGACGCAGATAGGAAACAAAAAGGCTGCAGGATGTGATGCTGAGCTAATGCTACGTTAGCTCTGAGGGTGTTAGCCGCCCGCGTGCCTTCATCAGACCTCACAGCGTCTGCGTTCTACTGACTGACTTCAATAAATTTAAGTTACCAGTTTAAAGACGGTGTTCATGTACTGGAAGACGTTTCTCTTTGGGTCTCATTCTTAAAGTTTTGTTTAAAAAGCACATTTTAATACAAATACCATTACCATGTTAAGAGCTGACGTCTGGCATTTATGCATGCTGAGCAATGTCTGAAAGTACATATGCATAAATGACGTGTGTGTTATCCCTCCTGCTATGTTCAAATATACTAACATCTTTTATGTTTGTGGTCAGTTTGACCTCAGCAGTTTAAACCTCCACAAAATTATTACGCCACTATGAAAAAATATGCAAATCACCATAAAATCTCACTGATTGACTTAAAATTGGAAAGAAATATAATTTTTTTGGTGTTTTAATGGCTTTATATTATTTCTAAGTACAGATTTTTGTTATTTATAACCGATGCGTTACAAAGTGTGAACAGGACATTGAAAACATATCATCATGTCAATTTCATCTTTACCCGGTAGAACCCATTACATTAGGAAAACTCATTAAATATGAAGCAAAAAAAAAGATGTTAATCATTTATTTAGAGACGTTAACACTGACTGGGGTCAAAGTGACCCCCCAAAATAATAGGAGGGTTAATATTTAACCAAACATTACCGACCGTTGCGATAGTATTGGGGTGACGGGTGAGGGGCCACAGGAAGCTCAGGGGATCTACACAGAACCTGCACCAAGGGCATGATCTCCCTAACAAGCCCATAGTAACAACTGACAACATGTGTAGCTGATCTGACAGGACTTAACACCACCCAGTCCCAGGCAGCAGGAGCCGCCACATGGTTTCACGTTAACTGGTGTCGAGGTGTGCTGTTCTTCTAGGCTGTGGCAGATAAGACACAGACGTGGGCCAGAGCCTTGAGTTTATCATTCCTAACACCTAGCCTTAACCTAACCCTGACCTCAACCACTGACTCCAAAAAGCAGCTTTTTCCAAGTGGGAACACGGCTAGCTCTCACCACTTATTTTTTATTATTTTATTTCATTTTTTTCTTTTTCATTTATATTTATTTGTTAGTTCTCCTCCCTTTAAATTTTATTCATGTGGTTTGTTTTATTTATTACGCAATAATTTTGAGACTTGTCTTTTGCCTTTGTCATTCCATGTAACAGAGAATGTACCATGCCATTTGTATTGTACATTTGAATTCAAATAAAGATTAAAAAAAAAAAAAGTAATCAGAGAAACAATCTAACCAGAGGCCTGTATCACGACGCAAGTTTAGTTTTCCCTGGATTGCTCAGACCTATCCGGCTACACTAATTGAGATCATGGTGATCAGGGATAACCGGTATCACGACGCT
>OMLB01042636.1:8388-19177 GCA_900302555.1 Myripristis jacobus
GAGTGGGATGTAGAAAAAAAAAAAAAAAAAAAAAAAAAAATCTACATGCTTCTTTTGAAATTGACAAGGCCTGTGCAAATGAGACAGCTAAAAATATGTTACAGCCTCACAAAACGACTAAAGAGAGGAGTTTAGGCACAGCTGAAGCATGAAATTGCAAGACAAAGTTAAAAGGATGTAATAACAGGGCTTTGATTGACCTTAAAGCTGTAAAGACATTGTTGCGAGCTGACATTGTCTATGCGGCTGACATGATGTTTGATATGTGGCCTCAACTAATTCAACTCATAGTTTTTAATTAATTACTTAGTTTACCTGCAGTTACCACCGACATAGCATCTTCCCAAGTGTGTTATAAAGATTAAACATACTATACAGTATTTCTGCATAGTGTTTAACTGACACAGTATTTAAGACTGTGACCAAGCAGTGAGACGATACATCTGGGCAACAGAAAAGTACTCAGTATTGATTTACTGCAGCCTTACTGGATTACACTGAGAGAAGTAGCATTTTACATCCTCTATCCATTACCTCCTTCAAACCAGAATAGGGCGAGGGGAGAGGGAGAGAGACAGAGAGAGGGAGGAGGGGATTTTAAGAATTGATATTCAAGTGCATACCCTTTTGTGAATCAATTTAGAGAATCTCTCCTCAGACTGAAAAAAAGCCCTCGGTCTTCCAAGGTGAAAGCCAAATGGAAGATGACAACTAAAGCAGAAGAGGAATGGCTAACAAGGCCTTCATGTGGCCTGACTGCTCAGTCTCCTCTCTGCTTGAGAAAGACAATAACCTGAAGCAAGGTTCCCATCTGCACTGCTCCCCATGTCCATTTAGTACAACAGCCACAATGTGACAGAGCCTCCGTCCTTCACAGAGATTTGAATTGACACACATGAATTTAAAGTGACAGAGAGGGCATGTTAAACAGTAGAAGAAGAGCTGTCATATATTTGGCACTTAAAATGTCAGATGAGCAGATACACACAACAAGGCTGAGCCGAGGTGTCTGACATGTCTGCTAAAAATGGTCTAGCTGATACATGTGGATGAAAATAAGCATCTCTTAAGTAGCAAGGGAAGCTCACCATCTGTTTAGGTATGAAACTGACTAATATACCAGCTAAAAGCATCAAACCCACATACCGACACATGGCTGAAAACTTCAGCATTTTTAAACTGTACTTTAGTGTCTATATTTATAATGAGCTGATGTGTTTTAAGCAGTGGACACTGGTATAGACCAACTTATAATCACAGCCATCCTTATATTCAGTATGATTGCAATATTGTGACTAAGGTGCACAATGCACAGTTGTTGAGGGTCAGTTGAAGTGCGGACCATTTAGACTCAACTGACAAAAAATGTGAAATAAGCATGTAATCTATCACTGAGTGGAATGAGAACCGAACCATGTAGACTCGATGTAATTACATGCTTATTCCACATTTTTTGTCAGTGGAGTCTAAAGGGTCCTCACTTCAATTGACCCTAGGCAATTTTGCATAGTGCACCTTTAATTTCAATAGATCCTGGCCTGTCGTGGATAATGGATTAATGACTTGCCCACAGGGAGAGCAGTGTGTCCAGTGGAATTCAATAGTGAAGGAGGGCTACATGAAAGTCTTTACACTGCAGACTGCAACTCCTTGTCTCAGTGTTGGGCAATTTTATCCATCTCTGGAAACTGTCATTTACAAACACCATTACAAACACATGGACAATGCAACATGACTAAAGCTAGTTCCTTGAACTAAGCGCGTGGAGAAGTCTGACTGGTGCAGAACTACAATGATTAGTTTAAAAGAAGCAAACTGGGCACCAAACTACAGTCATCCAGAAACTTAAATGTGATTTCCTTTTCTCCCTTAAACAGCCGACCACAACAAGCCATTTGCCTACAAAGTGGCCAGTCCCAATCAAAACTCATCAGTTGTTAATTAGTCACAATGCATGCATGCTGGCCAATCCCAATACAGACTGATGAGGACAACCATTCTTGTGTGACAGCATTTATTGTAGTGTGCCATTTCCCCTAGGGCTTGCTTGAAAATTACCTAAATGCTGTTGACTGTGAGACTCATTACTACATAGGTGAACCAAATGAACTGTTAAAAATAGTCAATTCAATTTCCTACAGAACAGAGTTACCCATTAGGTGAGACAACTACTATACACACACACACACACACACACACACACACACACACACACACACACAAACAGAGTGTTTCACACCTCTCATCATCATTCCACATGGCTGTGAAAACTTCAGCAGTACAATGAAAATGGAACTAAAATTATAATATGAACATGCAGGGCTTTTTGTTAATAATGGATATGTGATGATGTTCATAGACCTCATCTTCCTGAGTGGAAGTATAAGATCAAATTCAAGTTTAAGTGACATATTTATTTATTTATTTATTTATTTATTGAGACAGCTGTTCATCACAGGCACAGTTAAAAGGACTTGACCAACACTGACAAACATTGACCCTACTAAGATCCATTAAAAGGGAAAGCACTAGACAGGTAAATAGCAAGTTCGAACATAGCAAGTCTACTTATCCGACATAGGCAAGCCTACTTGGCACTGCTTAAACCCATGGTGGATACAAGGGAAAACAGGGATGATCCACCAAGACGCCTGACAATCAAATAGGTGTCCGGTCAATCGGTCATTTGGACAGTGACACAGCTAAAGACAATGACAATTGCAAAAGATGAGGCTACAAAACATTACAAGACAAAGAAGTGAGATGTTAATGTTCCCTGGCCAGCAACACTGCAAAGCATAAATGCTCATTGAGCAGCTTCAAATGCATGCAAGCCATCAGAGTCCTGGGGTGGCAACATTAGGGAAAGAAATGAAACAGACCCAGAATGAACCCTAGATGAGTCTGACTGATCTTAACAAAGCACTGACTGAACATATACTATCTATATAGTAATGTACAGTAATTAATTCGTAAACAATGAACACCTTAAAATCAAAATGTCAGGAAATTTTATTCACTGTTAGTAAGATAAGCCCCTTGAGATGCAGCATAATGTAACCTTAACATTGGATCAAGCACATGTCAAACTTTAAAAATGAGCAATTTGCTTTCAGATCAACTATTAAACGGCAGTTAGTTTGCATTGGAAAAATTAAAATGCCAGTCTGTGGTTAGAGAAGGGTGACAGTGACAGTGTGGATACCTGACAGAAAATGACACTGAATCCACATTTTTGCGAAGATTGGGGCTTAAAGGCTGTGGTCTTAAACTTTTGATCAGCTGATGAGCAGCCTATTTCAGTTTAATGGTTGTTTGCAATAAATTGCTTACTCAATTTTTTTTTTGTTTTTTTGTCTCACTCCCATTTCTTCTTTTTGCATTTTGAAGCTCTACTTAGAACCTTCTTAAGATCCAACAGTGCAAAATGTAAATTCTTGCAATTTTTCAACTGGTCTTAAAATTTTGATTAGGAGTGTATATGAGCAAAACTCAGAAGGGAACTGGAAACAAAGCATCAGCTACTGGATGCAAGAGCAGTCACCCAAGACTCTAAGACCAGATAGACCAACCTGAGCACAGCTTGGACTGACTACTGGTGCTTTTCCACTAGTACCTACTCGGCTCGACTCAGCTCGACTCTACTCAGTTTGAGAGCTTTTCCATTACGTGGTGGTACCTGGTACCAGGTCCCATTTTAGTACCTACTCGGCTGGGGTTCCAAGCGAGCTGAGTCGGGCCGAAAATGTGACGTAAACGCCATGAAGGCCACTGATTGGACAGGGAGTGATGACACATGAGAGCGACTCCTGCATGAAGACCAAACCCAGCATTTTAAAACAAACAAACAAACAAACAAAAAAAACGTCAACAGCGACTGTGTGCATTGATCATCACTGAAGTTGGCAAAGTCGGAAAATGGCAAGCAAACCAGAAGCATCGTCAAATGAAGAAGTGGAGACTTTTCTGTGCTTGGTGGTGGCCCAAAGAATCCAGGGGGAGCTGGACGGTGCGCTGCCTTGCTATGACGACTCCACCCACGGTGAGGTGGTACTCAACTGTAATGGAAAACCACCGAAACCGTGTTGAGGCGAGTAGAGTCGAGCCGAGTTGAGCCGAGTAGGTACTAGTGGAAAAGCGCCATACATGGAAGCCTATGATTCAGTGCCCCACACATGGTTACCAGAGTGCTTGACACTATACAAAAATCAATAGGTCAATAATAAGCTTCATCAAGAACTCAATGTGGCAGTGGAAAACAACACTAGAGGCCAACTCAAAGACAATCACAGAGGTAACCATCAAATGTGGCATACACCAAGGTGATGCATTGTCACCGCTGCTGTTCTGCAGCAGCCTGAGCCCCATCAGTCAACTCATCACAAAAAGTGGATATAGATACAGGATCGAAAGTGGAGTTATCATCGGCCACCTCCTATACATGGATGACATCAAGCTGTATGCTAGAACTGAACAAGACATTGCCTCACTAATGCACCTTACCAGTATCTACAGCAACAACATCAGGATGTCAGTCAGACTGGACAAGTGTGGTCGAATGGTGGCAATGGTAGTTTGAAGAAACAGCTAAGATCCTGCATAGAACCCTTTAATTCCTAGGCCTCTGGTTGAGGACTCAAGGAAGACACAGCATGGGTTTTAGACTCATAGAGTAGACTATCTTTAAAATAATTCAATTTTGTATTCCTGCTCATAGTCTTGCTCATATTCCTTAAATATGCCTCCCCGTCAACCGGGTCTAGTCTCTAGTTCAGACTTAATCCAAGGCAAATGCCTTCTTTTGACTTTGTCCTCTTGATAGGGTATATATTTCTCAGGTATCGTTGCAAATTCAAAATAAAAATAAATCCCATGCATCTTGAATATATTAAGTTTATGATGAATAAACAAATCCATATTCATTTTCTTAGTCTTTTTTGATAGCATTGACAGTTAAAACAATACTGAAGAGGCAAAATCACTGTTGGCTTGTCTCACTGTAATACAGCATGTAGCTGTAGTTCTTGTCAGGTATATTTTGCCTGGGAAAGTAGCTGTGTAAAGCCTCTGCTGTTGTTTGTACTAGATGTTCAAAAATAATAATAATAAAATAAATATTACTGTTGTAAACTATACTTTCGTAAAAGACAACATCAGTAGGCATTTTTTTTTCAGTCAATCGCTGAATCAATAGGGCTGGAATGGTAGAGGAAAAGGCCAACTCTGAAATCATTATTCAACACCAAGTCAATCTTGTGGTGCCCATGGTAACAGCAAACAAGTCATCACTCTACTCAGTGAGAGGAAAGGGTGTGTGTGTGTGTGTGTGTGTGTGTGAATAAGAGAGAGAGAGAGCTCTACAAAGATCCAGTGCTGTTGCTTTTCTCCTCTTTTCCCTCATATTGATGAAAGTTGTAATTTCTTTCCTTGGGAATAAATGGTTCACAGAAACTGTCAAAACTGCTCTCTCTATCAACCAATTTCCATTTCTGTCCGAGTGCTAAGTGTAATACTGAATCTAATTTCCATCATATCTAGCCATGACAGGGATATTATGAGTGGCAACTTGTCATTTTACTTTACTGTGTGCACTGCAGATTAATTAATTAATTTTACTTTTTCAATCTGCAATTAAGAGTTGAATATGGGCCAGTAGAAAATGCAGTGCATTATATTTCATGCATTCATTTGTTGTCTGGTAGTCAAAGGGTTACTATATTCAATTGGTACATTCAAACCTGCCCTGTGGATAATTAAAGGTCAAAACTGACATAATAAAAAGGTTATAAGGCTGATTTTCATGTTGCAAAACAAACAAAATGTCACAAACAAATGCTGAACTTTGTTTAAAAGTGAGCAGTATAGGGCTGCTGGTATGAGCGGAGGCTTTTGAGAAGTTCCTGTAGTATCTGATTTGGCTGTTGGAGGTAATAGATGAATTGCACTGACTGAATTCAAACTGAAACTCTGCCCTTCATGACCCCAAAGAATCAACATTATGGAGCAAACTGCAGCTGTGTGTGGAAAGCCAAGCGCTGTCTATTTCTCAACATGTTTTACATCCCATTCATTTCTTTTTTCTATTTTTTTTTTACCTCTTCTAATTTGCTTTTATCTGTCTTTATCTCATTCTATTTTCCTCACTCTCTTATTCTGTCTCCCTCCTCTTGTTGCCTTTTATCAAGTCTACACCACATTTCCACCACAGTATTTATTCATGGAGACTATTTTTCATCTAGACGCCAAGCTTTTGTCTGAGAAAAACACTTGTTCAAAATCCATTTCCACTTCTACCTGTTCTGTTTTTTCTATTCATTTACTTCTTTTCTTCCTCCTAACTTATTGTCTCCTGCTCTGGCTGATAAGGGAAATAGATTCAGCTCCTTCCAGCAGGTTGGATGGGGAACAGAGTTTCTGGGACTAACACTGCGGTGAACCTGATTAGGATCTGAATAATTAAGAATGCGTAGTGCTCTGTATTGTTGTTTGTGTTTTTGTTATCACAACAGAAATATGGAGAGTGACTGATTCCTGTTGAGGTAACAGAATGCTGAGCTTGAACTTTTATCCGTCTTGTGTCTGACAGAGGTTCAGTGTCTCTTTATGGTTCACAGTTGGGACGCGGCTGCTGCTTGGATTCTCCTTTTCCACCTGAGACAATAGACAACCAGTAATATACAGTAAGTCATTGATTCCACCACAGCAGCATCAAACCCTCAATTTGTTCTGCTCTCATCGACTATGAACAGTGGCTTATTATACAGAGCTATTTCTGATTATATATAAAGCTGAGACTTGCTAAATGAATGACTCATGCTGTGCAAACTGTACATATGAAAATAAACATTCATTAGAAAATGTGTGAATTGTGTACATTTCTACTTTACATGGTCGGTTAACTTCCGCTCCAGCCACGGACATTAAGCATCTCTCCTCCTGTGAGATATTAAGCTCTTTCACCCACACGATTAGAGAACAAAGTTATCTTGTCTGGCAAATCCACAGACGAGAGCACTTCTTAGACACATCTCTCACTCACATCCTCCCTCATGAGAGAGACACGGTCCTCACCTCCCTCCCCATCTTCCTCCAGTCTTCTCTCCGTGAGAAGTCTAACACTTAACGCCATCACCTAATCTCATTTTCACACCCATGCCTGCGGTCTCTTTCTCCCTCTTTATCCCCTCTCTCCCATGCTACAGTATGTCTCTCTCAATCTCTGTCTTCCCTCTCAAACATAATCTTAATAGTGGAGGGTATGTAAAGAAAAGGGCTTGTTTTAATCAAGTACTTAAACACAGACACATGTCTTGCACAAGAAAAACACAAAGGTGACATATTAAACTATAAAACAACATAAAGTTTCTGTTTGCTGCATTTTATTTCTCTTTATCAATTCAGTAGAAACTTTATTTCAGACTCAGGGTCTAGATAGAAGATAGGACATTTCATAGAATAAGGTTTTGTTTTATGTAAAAACATAGTACTTATTCAATGATTTTCCACAGGTGATCAGAGAGGCTGCATTTTATTGTGGGTTTCAGACTGTTGTGAGGATTACTTGTCTGTCCCAGTGGATGTGTGCCTCTCTGTAATTAAAATGTAGAATGTGTGCTGTATCATGTAGTGTAATTGAATGTGTTCTCCACCACAAAGTAGTCCACAGGGAAACATTTGCTTTCCACAGCCAACATTAAGAGGTGTTTCAACCAAAAATGCATATATACAATACAAAATCAATTGATTTTGATTATAAAATGGTTCGTTGTGATGTCAAATTTGAGTAAAAATGAGTAAATGAGCCAAACATTCAAAATCACTGGTATAACCTTTAAGCATGCTTTGCATGAGGTGGAGGAGATGATGGAGGGAAGGTTCCTTGAAGGGGAACTTTTTAAAACAAAGTGTGTGCATCAATTTCCATGAAGCTTTTCTGAGGATTTTCCTGAGGGTTTTTTTAAACAAACAAATCCTCCCACTTGGGGTGGGAGGGCCGGTGGGAGCAGATCTGATCTGACCGATGTCAGCTAGGCTGCTATCTGACTCTCCACATCACATTCCAGCCAGCGCTCCTGGGAATAGTGGAAATGGTCCTTGTCCATTCAGCAATCCCCAGAGATACAGGCTCTGCACTGAGGCACTTGTTTGCAGAGATCAGCTGCAGTGATCAGTGCATGTCAGACAGCACTTCACTAGTGGAGTGTCAGATGATGGCATTCACAGCGATGTTTTCTTCAGGCATTGAAAAAAGAGTGGATGCAGGTTATGTATGTGCATGTGCATGCAAATTTCATTGGATTGAGGCAACTGGATGAGTGGTTAAGCCAATACAGACTCATTGGACGATGAATCCTATGTGGAATATAATTTTCTCGAACCCATCTCCCCCTCTTCATGAAGCAGGGAAGTGGGTTTAATATGCAGAATCAAGCAGGGAACTAGGACTTTAATTCATTCTCACATTCACAAGGTCAGTCTGTTTTATGCAAAGAGCAGCTGGATGTAAGATTTTGGATTCTGGGCATACACTGATACATTGATGAACAGTCATTGGAACATAAAGCTGTAGGCTTTTGGAATGTGAGTATAGAGATTTAAAACATGGGTCATGGGTTACCAAAATCAACAAAGGTCTTCATCTTTCAGCTATAAATATGCACAACAGATTTGAAAATATAAAAAAATGGTATTTGAGTTATCACATTCATAACCAGGATCTGCGGTTGTGGTGGAGGTGGCAGACACTGGAAAATGAGAGTTCAAAATCAAAGTTCAAAAATGTCTTCTTGGGCTCAAACTATTTAATTGCCAAGGCTGCTGTGTCCTGTAGGTGGAAATGTTCTCACTGTGAGGACTGTAACATCTCCTCCACGGTGGCTAACACCAAAAAGTCCTAACGAGGAGTCTGTGAACTGATCCTTTCTTACTGTGATTTTCCGTATATTTTTTTTAACCTTAGTCCAGTTCCTCTCTCTTTTCACTCCATTCTCTTTTTTCATGCCTATTACTGCTCTCGCTCTCGCTCCAACCACCCAGCCTAACTCCGTCATCAATTAGCAACCTTCTCTTTGTTCGCTGCTCTCCAAATCTGTTCATCCTTGCTGCCCCCTCATCACCTCTCTCCGTGGTTTAATCTCCTCTCTCCCGCTGCCTCTCACTCTACTCTTCCTCGCTCCACACATCTATTCCCATTTTCTATCCACTGTGAATGCTGACCATGCTCCGACTATCCCTCTCCAGCCTCCACAGTCGTTCTTGTCTTCCTCTGCAGCTCCTCTGTCTCTGGCTCTGCCAACCAGACACCGACCAGCCAGCAGAGTCTGGATCAAGTCGGAGGGAAGTGTTTTCCACATGACTTTAATGTAACAGCTCAGTGAGCTGTCACAGTAAAGGGAAGTGAATTACACCAATATTTTGTTGAAATGATGACAAGTTTTATAATTGCATTTCTGTGGATATAGCAGGAACCTCTTAGGCTCGAAAGGCATTGACACATCATTCATAATGTGTGAAATTTCAGCCTGTGATTTAAATTCGTTTTTCCATCATTAAGACAAGAGCGCTTTGGGATTGGGGGAATTTGTGCAGAACAACTCCGCTGAATCAGTAATTAAAGTACGCAGCTGACAGTTAAGAGCTGAATTAAACATTAGAATCTGAATCAAATGAAGTGTGGTTAATTGATCATTATTTCATTATTCTCTAATAGAATCAAAGTGGATTGAATAATGATAATAATCAGGTTAGAGAGAAATGGTTCTATTGCATCAAATCCTCATTAATCTCCCCATGCAGATTTCCAGTCACAGCTGTGACCATGTTAATGAGTGTGTGTGTGTGTGTGGGTGTGATCTAAGTGGATCACAGCATACTTCCTACTCCCAGTTTCTCACAGAGTATCTACTCCTCATTGGCACTGGTTATTTCCTCATTTTCCTTGATGTTTGTATCCAAACAGAGATGCGGCATGAAATTACTCAGAGTGGAGCCACTGAATCAATCCATTTACCAGCATTACCTCCTGAAAGGTTTGGGATGGAAACGCTGTACTGACTGAGAAGGACTACACTTATGTATGAAAACAAACACTGATGCACAGGGATGCAAGTAGGAGGAATACATCTATGTTGCTCTCATTGCAGAAGAAACTACAGTAATAGAGAAATGAACAAAGTCATATGAGGCAGAAACCTGCAGGCACTATGGCTGTTCTGTTCCATTTCAACATCATTAAATATTTATAAGCCTGTTGGCAGTCAAAAAAGGCAGTGAGGATTTCAGTTCCTCCAGGGGCTGAGGATCTGAGAGATGGTGTCATGATTCCTGATCACCTGGATGAACTTTAAAGACAAACTATGATAAAATATTTGTACACTTAACTGCAGGTGATGAGACTGAAAACTGCTTTCCCAAATAATTCATTTCTGTCTGTTCCCCAATTAAAACTGCTTCTATGTGTCCCTTAGTATGACAAATTGCCTCATATTTCACTTTTTAGTCCCACAAACTAAAGTTTGTTCATATATGTCACTGTCAAACAACAACAGACTGATAAAGCTACAGAGAGCTGCTTTGGCCACAAAGGTTTCAGACTACAGACTTGTGTTGTCAGAGGCGATGCCACTGGGAAGATCAATATTCCTCTAATAGCTTTCGGCTTTGTGTGTGATCTACTTCTAGGCATGATGCCAGAGGAATATCAGAGCAATATAGCAAAATGGATGACAGTGATCACAGCGCAGCTGAGGGTTATCTTTAAGACCACTGCAGAGTGCTGGATAAAACATGT
>OMLB01042639.1:0-12456 GCA_900302555.1 Myripristis jacobus
ACTCCCCCACGTGGTTATTTGCAAAACAACCCGTCCAACCCAGAGAAACCTAATCATACCCCGCTGCTTTGCAGCCCGATTCACCTTCCTTAGAGAGAGAATGAGAGGAAAAAATCTAGTGGGCTGACAATTTCCAACAATAGGATCTGTGCGCACAGCCCGCGTTGCTGAACAGAGAGGAATCTGCAACATTGGGCACATGCAGCAAGAGCAGAATTGCTAAAAACACAAAGAGACATTTAATAAATAATACGTATGTCCTTCTATAACATGTGTGAGACATGAGCTCTATCCATCCTGTGCGTAAAATGCGCTGTACCACGCTCTGAAACCCTGCGCCTATTGAATATGTCTCTAGTGGGCTTGAATCGGTGAGGAGCCAATACAAGCGGAGGGGAGGCGTGTCTTCGCTCTTCCCCAAGACCTCCCAGAGCAGGTTGTTGCGTTTTGGCTCTAAAGCCTGGAGACCTCCGAAGTACTCGTCAGTTTTCGAAGTCGGAGTCATGGCGACAACAGCTCAGTATATTCCGAGGAATAACTCCTTACCGTCCAACCCGCTCATGCATCCGGATTCGGATAGGATGCACCAGGGGACGACCTACAGAGAAGTGCAGAAAATGATGCACCACGAGTACTTGCAAGGGCTAGCGGCTACCAACACGGGACACCCGATGAGCCTGACGCACCACCAGTGGCTGCCCACATCCAACACCGACTGGACCAGCGGCACCCACATCGGGCAGCAGGAGCACAAAGCCAGCGTGCAAGCGAGCCGGGAGGACCTAAGCAGCGGCTTCCACCACAGATCTCACCTGGTGCACCAGCAGACGCAGAGTGGTCACCATGGCTCATGGGCGCCGACCACGACGCACCACTTATCTCCACTGTCCCCTGCATCTAACGGTCACCAGTCCCTGGTCTACTCACAGCCTGGATACACGAACCTCAACGCGATGCTGAGTCCCCAGCCCGGCTCCCTGCACCATGGCATGCGGGACCCGCTGCACGACGACTCGGGCAGCCACGACAACCAAATGGAGTCGCCCCAGCAGGCGTTCAGCCACCACCAGGACCACTCGGACGAGGACGCGCCCAGCTCCGACGACCTGGAGCAGTTCGCCAAGCAGTTCAAGCAGCGGCGGATCAAACTGGGCTTTACGCAGGCGGACGTGGGCTTGGCTTTGGGCACCCTGTATGGAAACGTCTTTTCTCAGACCACTATCTGCAGGTTCGAGGCGTTGCAGCTCAGCTTCAAGAACATGTGCAAACTTAAGCCGCTCCTAAACAAGTGGCTGGAGGAGACAGACTCAAACACTGGCAGTCCCACCAATTTGGACAAGATTGCTGCGCAGGGCAGGAAACGAAAGAAGAGGACCTCGATTGAAGTGGGGGTGAAGGGGGCGCTGGAAAACCATTTCTTAAAATGCCCAAAGCCATCTGCTCATGAAATCACCACTTTAGCCGGCACTCTTCAGTTGGAAAAAGAGGTTGTCCGTGTTTGGTTTTGCAACAGAAGACAAAAAGAGAAAAGAATGACACCAGTGGGGGTCCCTCACCCGAATATGGAGGACGTATATTCTCAAGCAGAGACCCCTCCTCTACACCACACACTACAGAGTCCTGTGCAGTGACTGTTTTCATGAACAATCTAAGCATTTCCGGGGGGGATAGAAAAGGGAAAGGGACTATGGAGTTTACAGTATTTAAGTTTGGCTTTTGTTTTCCTGAGAGAAAAGAGACATGGAAAAGTTGGACAGATGATTTTTGTCCTAGGTGTCCGGGGATCGTCATGTCCAAGAAATAGATGGCATGAGGGAAAATGTTAACAAAAAAATAAAAAAGAATAATAATAATAAAAAAAAGAATAAAAAAAAATAAACATTCGCTAATTAATTGATTCCGTGCGCAATTAAAATGAAACAAAGATCTTTATTTACCAAAATTCTATGGAGGAGACTTGCATATAAAGTAAATTTGATATCCCATGGCTATTCAAAAGGGGAGCAATTAAATGTGGCGAGTGAGGCCATCTCCTCTTGGTGCACCATGAACTGTTGGCGCTCACTGGTAAGAGGTGACTGCCTAAAAACGATTAACACTGGAGACGAATAGCCAACACTGAATGAACATTTTGCTTTTCAGGCTTAAACTGATTAACCATATTTCTAATTCTTAGTCTATACTTTCTTTGTTATATTAAGTGTGATGTTTTGGTTTGGAAATACTTTAACTTCAGTGTCTCTCTTACAGCAAACAGTGTCTTTGATTTCTTTCATTATTTGCTATGTACTGTAACTCATCAGAACAGCCTCCTAATTACCTTTTCTGTTGACTCAGTGACCGGAGGAGTTGGTGGTGGAAAGGTGATGGAAATTAAAGCACCCGAAGACGAAAATCCTCATAATTAACGTCAGATGCGTTTCAGATAATGTCGAATGCAACAGGACATCTAAGTTCTGACAGCCTTAAAAAAAATATTCAAAGCTTTGCAGCTGATCACGTCGAAATTTGCAGACAGCAACAGCCACTAAAAGGGCAATATGGATTCTAAACACGGATTTTCTTGTCATTTTTTTTTTCAGGGGGGGTGTTTTAAAATTATTGTTTTCTTTGCATGGAGCACTTAATCTTTCGTTGATATTATTATTGCAATTTTATATTTGTTCATAAAATTGTGAGTATAACTGATTTCAAAAGGCTCATACACAATAAATCCATGTTTACAGGTTCCTGGTATCACCACAGAGCGCTGTCAGCTTACACTGCTTACTGCCTATTAGCCTGTTCTATTCCAAACACAGATTTAAAGAGAGATTGGTCAAAATACGAAATGAAATATCTCAGGTAACTTCAGTGCCCCATGTCGGAGTATCACGTTGTACACTCTTATTTTGTATTTCCTCTGTGTTCTCATAAGTTTTGTTCTGTAGAAAGAAACAGCCACACCGTTTCCTTTGTCCCATATCCATTGTATTATATCAAAACGCTGTATTCGCAGAAAAGAAAATAATTCCTTAAAATGGAGCGATGAAGGGACTTACTTTAGATATATTTATTTTTTCTGATCTGAAAGGAAAACTGAAAAAAAAACTCGTGCGTTGTGTGTCATTTCTCAATGTTGGACAGTCCAAAAGCCTACAGCAGTGGTATTCAATACAAATGAGGGAAACAAGATTTTTTTTTCCTTTTTTTTTCCAAGAAAAAAAAATAATAATAATGATTAAAAAAAAAAGGATTTTAGAGAAAATGTTGCCAGGATTATTTCCGATATGTAAATATGTCCAATATGTAAACTTGTATTTGTTCTGAGATATTGTTTTGTTTTTGTTTCTTTCCGGGCAGTTTTGTACACTTACTAATTCCAAGAAGATATTTTAATATGATTTCATTTATGAATCTGACCATTTATATATATATTTATTTCTTAAATGTGTTTGGAGCTTTTTGTTTGGCTCTGTTAATGGTTATGTTGCAGTGGATTTCAATATGTTTTTTTGTTTACTACATTGGTTGTATGTTGATTGCTAAATGTAGACTGCAAAGTCACATTTATATTTATGTTATAGTAATATTTTATTACTTACATAAAACATATATACATGAAAAGGTCTTTTGTCTTCATTAAGATCCAAACCACCTCTTTGTTGCTGACTATTGTATCACCACTAGGCAAAGAAGATAAACATGAGCATCATAATGTTTGAGGATATTCACCTACTGAGCACCAAAAAGTGGTGAGCACAACGTGTTCAGTTTAAAGCAATGTTTCGTTATGTAATAGGGGTTCGTTTAAAATCAGACGCTGTGTACATGTGCTGTTAAGGGGGATAGACAGTATTTTACCTCAGGCATTCCGTAAGTTCACACAATCTCTGACGTTGTTCACATCTTTGTGTAATCGCAGTATTAAATTGTGCAATATTAATACGAAATTACTGTCTTTTCATTGACTGAAGATTATTATTACCACTATTATGACGACTATTATTATTTTTATTGCACCGAGATCCAGGTGACTCATTTATTTCCAATAAATAGGCTCCAGTGTATCTCTGACTGCTCACTATAATAAACCCACCTAAATCATACTGGAAAAGCGTTAGTAAAAAGCGTTGATTTAGTTTATTTACCTTACATAAACCATCCTACGTCACTTGTCATGTTTTAAGCATTCAAAAGGCAACGTGACAAATCTTTGATCTCAGACAGAAGTGCCTGGAAGGAAAAAATCTGTCTCTCTTTTTTTTTTTCTCCAAAAGAGAGGAAACAAAACAAAACAACAACCAGAACCACATCGAGCCAAAGAGTAGGTGCTTGTGTTTGATGAGCGCAAAGGTACATTTGGATTTAATATATCTTGGCTTTATTTTACCACCCTCGAAATAATGGTAGTATTTTCGTTGAGCATCCTGGGTGAAATGTGGCCAAATTAGAGAAATTTAGGCCCCTCTGTGCTCGCTTGCCACAGGCCACAGCGGCAAGTGCAGAAGTCCCTTTCCATTAGGATTTACGTGTATAAATAAGAGCAGGACACTGCACATTGTTTGGGTTTGATGGAGAAACACTTTGCCAGCGCTGATGATTTTTTTCCCCGTTTATAAATTATGAATATCACTGGATAAAGGCAACCGTGAACAGACCTACATCAGCAGTAATATTCTGCATTCATTAGGGTAGTTTGCGATTTTCAGAGAGTTGAGATTCGTTGAAGAAACGTGAAATTAGGCTATTTATCCTTAACCTCCAGTGCTGTCAGTTCATTTATTTTAGACAGGCGTTTTTTTTAAGCAGGTGATTGCTGTGTGTCTTCGGCCACACTGGAAGAATTATTTGACTTGAATGACACTGGGTCTCAATGAAAGTGTAGCGTAGTAATTAAATAAAAATAGCCCTCACCAGACTGCCTGTGTCACATCTCTCTGCTGCAAAGTTGGAAGTGTAGTGTCTCTGCACAAAACATTTCATCTGTCGAAATGTCACACTTTGGAAACAGTCAGTGCATCTGTGGTGGTTATTAATTCTATTAATTTCCCCACCCCACCTGAAAATTTCTCCATAGCACGAAAAGCAATATTCAAAAAGATGATCAGTCCCTATAAACGTAATTCTGTTTTTAAGAGTTTCTAGTGTGGGTCCGTTATACAGCCGTGTGATGCGTGCAAAAAATTATAGTATATTATTGACACAAAATGACAAGATAACGCAATTTGAATGCTGACAATTTTTATTCTGCTATGATGTAAATAAATCCATGGAAACAGACAATTAAATACCTAAAATAAAAAGTATATTTGCAGTGGATAAACTGGCCAAACTGTGGAGGATGAGGCCACTTTAGGGCTGGCCAGAGAAAGCCACTTCCCAGAGAACAGCGAGCCACAAGCGCCCCCAGCCGGTAGGACGAGAATGGTACAACATGGGACTTGTACCTCAGTTAAAGCTGTGGCGTAGGCTATTTAAAAAAAAAAAGTGTGTGTATGTGTGCGTGTGTGTGTGTGTGTGTGTGTATGCAAAGGGGTAAAAGTAATCCCACTTGCTCAATCAGCCTGCACCTTTTTTCAAGTTTGTAATAATAACAAGCACTAAGGTCATTTCTAACTCAATGCAAAGCCAATACAGCATTCTCCTTTTTTTTCTCTTTTTTTAATTTCATTCTGACATCCAGTCATTCAAATAGGTACACAGAAAAAGTAGCCATGCTTCGTCTTCGATGCAGCTGTAGTCACCAGGGGTGCACTGTGAGTCAGTATGCTGGAAGTTAGTGGACGGTTGTTGCAATATATCACGACTGCATATCATGACCGTCTGTTTGCAGTTTTTTTTTTTAACATGTAAGATCACTTACAAAACAAGCTTCCTGATACTTTGCATACATTAGAGGTTTTTTAAGCCAGTTGGTCGTCTTATTGTCTATTTGAATAATGTGCTGTTTCATGCTTTTGTAATCAAGTGTCAGCAGCCTTGGCAGTTCACACAAGCCCTCACCTGCATCAGTGTGACATGAGGCTAAGAGGAGGTCAAATATGTTTCTCACCCAAAGAGATATGATTATCAGCTGTCGGCTATACATTAGCTTACATCATGAGGAATTAGAATCGTGAAATAATAATAGATAACTTTTTATGGGCTAAAGTGAACTTGTTTCTGTGAAGCACTTTAGGTACACTAGTAGGTAAGAAGCATAATTACATGTGTTGACCAAACACTAGTCAGTTTTCAGCTCTTCAACGCTGACTGCCACACAGAGGAATCAGGCTTTATTTCATGTGACCCTGTCAAAGATCAAAAGTCAAATTTTACAGAAAGACTTCCGACACTTAAATCACTCAGCCTCTGTGCTGGAAGAGTAGTCAACAGTGACCACAGCAAAATGATAGAAATGCAATGCAAAACACAGAAAAACACAGAGTGGACATGTCATAAGCTGAAATAAACAGTCAAAGAGGGCCACCCAAACTAAACAGGCTTGATGAGTGGTAGCATATATATATTATTTTTGATGGTATGTAATTTGCTATTCTTTATTGTGTTGCATACTAGGGAATACAACCACCAGCATGCTCATAAATCAATTATACATCAGGGGAGCTCATCACCAGACAGGAAACCCAATCATTTAACCCATGAAACTCAAAGGTTCACCTCACCCTCCTCTCTGTGTCTCAGCAGTCGGCTCTCCTGTACTGAGTGGGCCTTTGGCAGCGCTTGCAGATGAGTTGTATCCTCAGTAGTGCCCGGGCACTTGTGCACACCAATGCCTCCTTCATCAGGGAAGTATCATCACACACAGGAGATGTGGATTAGCGATGATTAGCAGGGATTATGGCTGGTTAATGGTGGGAAAATACATTAGGAACCATCGGCTCCGGGAGGGGGTGGGGATTTCACTCACGCTAGCGGATTTGCATTGATCCACAGCAAATGAATGAGGATTAGCAGCATCTAGCTATCTGCCAACAGATAAATAACATTAAGCGTATTATACGCCAGCGCCTGTTATTAATGACATTACAAATACCACTACAATGCTGGCAATTATGGAAATAATGGGAGCGGCTGAATAATGTACTTGTTTGGGATTCTCCAGATCATCCTCATGTACCGAGGCATGGCTGACGCTGGAGAGAGAGGCAGAAGCACACAACTTTGAATTTCTCAGCTTGATGACAAAAATGGAAAGCTCAAAGGGAGGATGTGAAAAAAATGGTGCATCATGCACAATGTGCCAGTAACTTACAGAGACTCAGAAATAAAGTTCACCTTTAATAATATGTGCTCTTTGCTTTTCAGACAGGCAGTGGTATAGTTTGTGTAGAGTAATATAGAAATATGATTGACACTGATTTAAAGAATCTATATGGAAGCATGAGGGCATCTATATATTTCTTCAATGCATAGTCACAATAATGATATTGTGTAGGTGGAGGGCGGAGGAGAAAAAAAGTGCTCATTCAATCATCTAACCCACATTCTTGACCTGACAGGTGAAAGAGCCTGTAGGTTTCTTACTCTCTATTTCTCCGTCTTCCTCCAGCTGAGTTCTCTTCTCCTCTTTTTACCGTTTATGTAATAAATACTCCACTCCCACAGTGAGCAGTAGAGAAAGGAGGGGGGGGGGATGGGAACTGGAAAAAGAACGGAATAATGCATTTTTTCATCAAAAATTCCTTCTTTTCCCCTACCTCAAGGTTTCCTCCTCTGAGCCACTTGAAAGATGGGCAACAATATGGCCACACAGTGAACACCTAGTTACCATATGAAACGCTCCAGCAGTGAACTGGAGGAGAGGGAGAAGGGGAGAGGAGAAATCTTGTGTTATTTATGATACCAGGCCTTGTAGCTATATGGGTTCCCCCTTCATGTCTACTCCGAGGTATAGCCCCCATATGCGAAGAGGTATAAGTGTGGCTTTAGAAAGTTCCTCTACCCTCCCCTCTGCATCTCTTTGCTCCACACTTGGAGGTTTTGAAGAAGAGAAGTGGCCCGTCTCCCTCTTTCATGGCTTTGAGGGGCCCTTTATACCGCCTCAGGTGTCTGTCAGTGTGACTAACAGTTCTGAGAGTGGAGAACTAATATCTCAGGCACTTGCCTTCAGGCAGCTGCTCATAGATGTTACTATTGGTGGTACACAAGGGAAGAAAGTCACACTTTAGAGGCATTCAATGGCGGCAATCACTACTTATATATTCAATAAACTGGCTGGTATTAAACAATGACTGTGTCAGCCTTAGCAGGTGATATAAGACTGTGTGACAGGCCAGAAAAATGCAGTCATCTCCTAGTGCACACTTTGTGATATTAGTGCAAAAAGGTTGCAAAGAAGCTCAAGACAAAATGTATTGATGGGTTAGAACAATTTCTAAACAAAGACCAGAAATAATGTTTTTTTTTTTTCCTTCACAGCCTCACATCACATCTGCGCCCACAGCTGCTAAGGAGGCCTTTTAGACTGCTGCACAAGGTTGCAAAGTTAATTGTTGTCTCTGAAAGGCCATGTTAGTCCCATGTTAAAGGTTGTCCCCTCACTTCACCTTCAAGCGTGGCTTTTGTCAACTGTAGCGAAGGCACTGCAATTCCTCCCGACTTTAATAAAGAGGTTTACCGCAGAGAAGAGGAGAAGAGAAGAAAAGAAAAGGACAAGGCCTCGCAGTAAAGAGACATGCAGCGGTAAACAATAGGAAGGTCATCTGGGCCTAGAGCACGCTGAGATGTTCAGGGTCTTGCCTACCATCAAGAACCTTAAAAAAATGGCTATTCAGAGTTGTCAAATGCATATGCTCAGCAACAGAAAGAATATCTTTCTAAGCCTGAGCAGCTCTATAGTTGCCTCAACAACACATGTTGTCCATCTGGTACACGCAAAGTAGTTTTGCACAAATGTGCAACAATGATTAGGAGGTCTTCTGAGTTACAAAAGTAACTAAAGAAGTTCCAACACTGATTTACGCTGTCTACTTGTGTGTCAGCCTTATAATCTAAATCCAAACAATTTTTTTTTTTTTGTTGCAGTTGTCCTTTACCCATCACTGCTCCATCAAGTTATGCATGCTGGAATGGATATCATATTGTGAACCTCTGCAAATTGGAACTGGACATTAAACAGATCATCAAAGATGATCCCGCTGCCCCCAACAGTCGGCTTGGCCCTGCAATGCTGAGTTCAAAGGATGAAGATCGGCGGGCAAATGAGTGCTGTGGCACACCACACAGTCAACCGAAACAACAACAAAGATGAGGCTGTCGGAAATAAATAAATAAAGAGGGAGGAGAGAGGAAAAAATAAGGGAAGGGAAGGGAAGGAGGGGGGAAGAGAGAGAGACGCAGCGCAGAGATGAAATGGAGACCCGCTGCTGCGCTCAAGGACACCGCGTGCCACTCTGTAATTAGAAATGTACACAGATGATTTGGATGCAGCGATATGATTAGGCAAAGCAGTCCCCAGTCTTAGGCCTAATCAGCTCACTTCTGAGAGATACTCCAAGACTGGTGGTGGTGGTTGTGTGTGTGTCTGTGTGTGTGTGTGTGTGTGTGTGTGTGTCTGTCAGAGGGGAAGGAGGGGGAGTGCTAGTGGAAGGAGTTGTGCACACCACTAGGCACCTCACCCCTCACTACAAACCCTTGGATGAGGGTGAGTGTGTGGGGGGGTCCTACAGTAGAGACATGGACATACAGACAAGCACATAACAGAAAGTTAGACATGCAAAGACACACAGAAAGAAAGAAAGGAGACACAGAGCGAGAAGCGGGTACTGACAGCAGAAAATACAGTGTGGGAAGCAGAGAACACAGAGAGAACTGTATGTATTCTATGTATTATGAGCCCTTGTGTGCTGAGCCAGTGTCAAAGACTGGTGATGATGAAAACATGGTAAACGAGAGGAACAGAGGGCTGCAATATGCAGGAAACAGACTGTCATGATGAAGGATAAGATTAAGAAGAGCGAGAAAAGAAAAAGACAGATAAAGAAAAAGAAAGGGAGCAAGAGCAGAGGGAGAGAAGTTAGCAAGTATACTTAGTGAACAATACTCTTGACTTGTGCCACTGGAAGGAAGATTCAGTGTTGTGAGAGAAAAGACGTGGTTCCTCTGTTTCACGGTGAGTGAGTCAGCTTTTGGGTTAAACTTCAAACAGGTCTTTTGAAGGCACCACATTTTGAGGTCACCGCAAGAAGAATCAAACAAAAACACCTAAAACCCATCACATATGTGCCCTGGAGCTGGAGGCAGGGACATGCACAGAAGAGGCAGTGGTCTACAAAGACCCAAGTAATGAGTGGAGGCCAATTAAAAAGAGCCGTTCCCTCCTCCTCATCTACCACCTCCCTTTCTCTCTCTATCCCTCCTTCTGCCTCTCCTCCTCCAGTGGCTTGTTATCGATCACCTTTAACCCCGTCTCTCAGTGGTGTCAAAACTACCATTTAGGCTCATCCCCAGGGCTGAGTGTGTGTCGATCGCACCCTGCCCCATAAATCATTACTGGGAGGAGGGCTTGGGAGGGTTTGGCCTGCTTGGTGCGCAGAGGGAAGGCTTGACATTCACAGACACAGCTTGGCCAAGCGCCCCCCCCCACGCCCCCGGGGTCAAGGGTCACTGATGGTCCCATGGATTAGCACCCAGACACCTCCGCCAGCCCTTGTGCCCTAGCCATCCCACCTCTATTCCCCCACAGGCCCAGAGGTGGCACCCTTTTGATTTTTAAATAAGACAAAAGGTCAGTTGGTGTCCTGCCCTGTCTTTGTGGCGTTCTCTCTTCTAATATGTGACACTTCCTCTTTATTCATGATGGCTCCTAATTTCTGTCCTGTTGGTGCAAGCTGAATGAAGGATGAGAAAAGTTTTAGGCCACATGGAAAGGAAGTTCACAGAGTAATATGGTCGAGAGGGCTTGTCAGTGGTGTGAATGACTGGTGCTGCGGGCTATAGTGCAGGCTATTGTTATCACTGTCTATCTAGTCGTCTGTCTATGTTAGCCCCATTTGTGCTCTCCTTTACCTCCTCCTGGGCTGGAGGCTCCTCATTGCGCCAGTGCACGCTTGCACATCAGCCAGATGCCGCATCTCCCCGCAGCCACCCTCCCGGTCCTGCTGTCCCCTTGTTCCCATCTCCCTCCACCCCTTCCTAAAAAGTGGCACATTGGACAATCCAGTCAAGTGCTTCTAGCGTGGCCACGAGACAACATCGCTATCTCTTCTCTCTATTTCCTTTCTCCTTTTCCTCTCTGCCTCTCTGTTTCTGTCCACCTGCTGCTCTCTGTGCAGTGGCCAGTCTCGCTGACCCCTTCTCAGCCACAGCTGAGGGGCCAGGGGATAAGGGGATGATGGGTAGAGGTGACAGGTCTTTTGTCGGGGTAAAGACTATGGGCCCATGGGTAGGCAGAAGGAGGAAAGTGTGGAGGAAGGGGGTCTCTCACTCTCCTAAATCCAGATCCCTTTGTATCCCATTGGTTGATGGATGGCTGGGGGTCATTTATACTACTTTTACACCAAGCAAGCAGGTTTTACACTGTTTTTCTCACCTGGGACTAGCTGCTAAAAAAAGTGGGTGACACCATTTACATTAGCAGAAGTCCTGGACTGCATATTTCAAGTTACACTGCGGTTACTATTGCCTAGGTAATGTGGAGCATGTCCTATA
Source organism: Myripristis jacobus (assembly GCA_900302555.1). Classification (NCBI taxonomy): domain Eukaryota; kingdom Metazoa; phylum Chordata; class Actinopteri; order Holocentriformes; family Holocentridae; genus Myripristis; species Myripristis jacobus. The sequence goes on from OMLB01042639.1 coordinate 11,635, forward strand.
TCATGAGGGGCCACAAATTAGCAGGTCACCTATTTACACCCACACATCTTAATAAGCCGTTTAGCCTCGTTTTCAGGGTTACGCCAAAGCCAAAAATTAACCGGGACTTTTGTAGGGTTCAGAACGTGACACTGAAATGCCATGTTGACTGGTTTTCACCAAGTTCAAGTCCCCGGATGGTAGTGGGATTTTAGGTCGTGGAAAAAGGGGCATTAATTTATTCTGTTGTAGCTCCTCTATACTAGTCACCATAACAAGAAACACAGCTATCTATCTACTACTTTAAAAATACCAATATTCACTTCCATTCAAATATGACAGATCTAACTGTGGTTTGCACAACAGATAAGTCTGAGAGATTGTGCTCTCAATCACAGCTTGTTTCACGAGCTCGCACATGAAACGCAACCCATTGATGTTGAGGGGGGATGGCGGCAAAATGCAGGGGTATGGATTTGATACCCATTGTTGGTGGGGGGCTCCCATGTGTCTCTCCACCCACTCAACCCCACCCACCTCTCCCCTGTGGGACAGCCCAGCCAAGGGGTGCAGGCGTGGGACGGGACAGGCCCTCACCAAGGGGATTAATTGGTGTGGCACCTCTTTGGTGTGCACGGCCACAGCAATTAAATGGTGGCCCTAGGCCCTTGGTTTGCCATTACCAGACCCAATGACAAAGCAGCAAATTGGGCCTTTCTCTCAATATGTGTGTCCGCATATGAGCGCATATGCTAGAGAGATGAGTCACATGTGTATGTGTGTGTGTGTGTATCTGCATATCTATGTGCCTAATATTTATGTCCGTGCACTGTAATGTATGTT
>OMLB01042640.1:0-11630 GCA_900302555.1 Myripristis jacobus
AGTGCGATCCTTGTGAGGTAGAGACGAGGCGGAGAAAAGCGCAAACGAGAACGACATGGAACTTCTTCAAAATCAAACGCAGCAGTCTCTGTGTGGTAATGTTTTGGATTCAAAGCAAATGAGAGAGGGGAGCCCAGTAACCTGGACGAGCCGGTGGTCCACGTTTGTTTAAAAACTATCCAAACTAAAAGAGGGAATACGAGCAACTTCAGTGCACACCTAAAGCACAACCACCCCGCACAGTTTTCCCAGTCAAGAAAAAAAACAAAAAACAAGCCAAGACGCAAAGGGAAGTGTTGGAAGTGTTGACTGAAGGAATGTTCGTCTCTATACCTCTCTGCTACTGTTTAACATTTATCTAAGTATTGTTTACAAAGACTTGATCATCCATTTCATTCATTGTTTTGGTTGTCTGTAGTTTTTGAGTGTTTTTTTCTTAACAGAGAAAAAGTCTATTTTTTATATTGTTTTTGGTTTTTATTCAAGTGCAATTTTTGATAAGAGACCAAGAATCCATTTCAGCGTTTTTGGTTGAGTTTTTTTTTTTTTTTTTAAATTACAGTGCATTTTTTGTTATCAGGGCCAGTTTTTTGTATTCATAAAAGGTCTTTATTTATTTATTTTGGTATTTTTACACTTCATTTATTTTGGATATTTAATTTTTCTTGTTTACATTTTTAAATATTCTTGTTGAATAAATGTTTATTTCTCTTCAAAAGGGAATACTTGGATCATTATGCCTTTATTATCATGATATAAGTTTAAAGATTGGTCTGAAAATGTCAAAATTACAACAATAATAAAAATGGTCTTAAAAGCACAATATTACGCAATATTATCACATATTGCAATAATATGACGCAATTAATCGCACAGCAAAATTTGTTATCGTGACAGGCCTAGCCAATGCTTGATAACACAAGGACGAAGACCGTCTCCCTACTCATCACATCTCGATGCTCCCACAGAATTACAACGTAGAAGGCCAAACAAAACTGTACATCAGCTGTGAGAGATTGCTACAGTGCAGCAGCAATCTCAAATGGCTTGGTAGCAGCCACCTGACACAGCATACGTTGCTAAATATTTAAATGCAAATGCACTTCAAACTGAAGGTCAATCAGAAAAAAATGAGTTCTGAGATACCATGGATAACAGAGCAATATCCTCTTTGATGAGATGAGTATGAATGAGTAAAAATGGCTTGACCTAAATATGAAGAATGAAATCAAATCAAATCAAGGGACCAGGGACTATGGGCAAACTTTGGGGAAAAGTAGCAAAGTCACCGTCAAGGGCAATGTGATAGGGGGCTTTTCACTAATAACAATTATATACTGTTGCTGGGTCCAGTTCAATACAAAAAAACAGACATCCACTTTGGAAGGTTTTGGAGTACGTAAGAGACAAATAATTAAAAACATGATCATGTTTCATAGGAGACAGTTAACTGGAAAGCTCCAAGAGCCATTAGCAAATATAATCACTTACCCTCTGGTAATACACATAGGCGAGAACTCCAGCCACCAGCTCAATCAGGAAGATTAACAGCAGGCAGGAAAAATACTGTGGATGAAAGTGAGAGCCACATGGGTACAGAGAGGGAGAAGGAGGGAGAGAAAGTGATCCAATAAACAAACAAACATGCTTCACTTCATCCACAACTTTCAACTGCAGAGTCGCCAGCTCGGCTAACTCTCTGAGAAAGTTGCTCGCACATCATGACAACTCAATAAAACTTCAATCAACTGTCACTGTGCTGCATCTGCCAAACCCCACACAGATGGCAATGCTGCACAAAACGACAACCGGAAAGCAATTTGACAGACTGTAGAATCGGATGAAACGAGTCGTCAAAAAGGCTGCCACATTTCTGCACAGTATCGTTTAATGAGCTTTCTAAGCTGCCTGAAACCTATGCTGCTATCTATCAAGATTCATAAAGGTAACTTCAAAACATTATCTCAACACAGAGGTGAGTTCTGATAATTTAACTACCTATTAACCAAAAACACAACAGAAACATAAATTATTAATCACTCATCAAGTCAAAGTAAATGCCTAAACTCTCGTAATGCATGCTCATCAATACCCAAATATCTGGGGAACTTACAAAAACATGATTGGCAGCCCTAATTCTGAGCTGCATGCCTAATAATAAAGACCATAGGATGGACTAAAAAGCAGGGAATAATTATGTTAACTGGAGCGAACACATCGCCCACACATTTAAAATGGTCTGACAGACTGACTGTTGTGAAATGAGCCACATCAAAACTGCAACTTTCAGACTCAAATAGCAGCCAGGCTAATACAAAGACACAAACAGGCGCACGCAAACTCGTGACTTCTCATAAATCGTTCATACACATACCAAGCAAACATGTAGGCCTTGTTGCCTAATGCAAACACACTCACACAGCTAATTAGTCCCACCTGTCAAAGAGGTGGGACACGAGAACTCGACAGCAGCAACAGCGCTGTTTGCTCAAGGCCATTATGGAGAGACAGATGCTACTTCTCATCCTGAGCAAAGCAGGAAACAAAGTGACAGCAAACTACACTGTCACATACACAGCTGCAGGAGGGCAATTATTTCAGGGAACAAAGTTAATATTTAAGACGCCTGAGCAAATGTTCACTTTTACTTATTTTTTGGCTCATTGTGTTAATCATGTCATGCAGAAACGCAGCCAACCATGTATTTCTTGATTGCAAGATTAAAAAAAGCACACTGGTCTCCGTGTGCCTCCTGCCCACACATAAGGCTGACTGCCCACCTCACATCCGTCCACCTCCCACTACACAGACTGACACACATCACAAGTAACCAACCCTTGTAAAGCCACACAAAATACACAAACTAATCCTATCTGCATCCACCTCTTCGCTCTCGCAGCCCTCTTCACTCTCTTGCTCCATCCATCGCCAGTAAATAGAAAGACCTATAAATAGTCCTGCAGCAGCGAACGCTCACCTCCCGCTCGCTTCTCTCCCACTGGGCCCTGTCTCTGTAAAATAATGAGGACAGTAAAGGCCTGTCAGAGCCATTTGTCAGCATCCAGTGACAGATCTTAGACAACGAAACACATGGATGAGCACCATGTTATAGGATATCAGCTGTTGTACATTTTCGCAGAGGAAAACATGCCTGTGGGCTAGTATTTATGTTGCCTTATGTTGTTCTATATAGATATTGGCACACCAGGATCACTACTAGCAATCAAAGACTACTACTTGAATCCAGCATCAAGAATTGCTTATTTACCATTCTCACTAGTTGTCCACATGACATGTCAATTTTGCAATTTATGCATCAAAGGCTAATTAACTAAATGGTATTTCACTCCTCAGCCAAGGTGACTCCTGACCAAGCCAAAGCACAGCTGGTTTCCTGAAATGAGGACATGTAAATACAGGGCAATGACTTTTTTGTTAATATTTATTACAGGGAATATCTACTTTTTCAGCAACACTGTGCTTTATTCTCACACTGCTGCACACATTCACACCTGGAGGCCACACAGTACAACCTCAGTCCTCTAGTGTGCTGGCCGCTGAGCAGCTACCCTGGAACAACTGGGGGTTAAGTTGCTTGATGCCTTATTGCGCAACTTTCTCACCATCAGTTAGTTTTGACTTTTTCCCCAAGTTCCCCTTGGGTTTCTGGTTAGTCACTGTAGCATGAAAGAGTGACACAGGCACTTGCAAATCTCCTGCACAAAAGCAAGGAGTGGGAAAAACAAAACAGCGGGACAACCCATGGATGTGCTAGCACCCTAAGAAATTAAGTTGATCTGTACACAATGAATGACTTGTAGCCTGTTTCTGTAGGGAGCCACACCTGACCAGGTCAGTTTCTATAGCTTATAAAATGGTAACTCCATGGGTTTTACTGAAAAGGCCAAGTATGTGTTTATTGCTTGTACACTAGATTATTTGTTTAGATAAGTGAGACTAAGCTTTATTTATCATTAAAAAAAAATTACAGAGACACACTGCTCGATTTTGGTTATATGGAACAATAGCACCCCCAGAATGATTTTTTTTTTTTTTCTCAAATGAAGCACTGCCACTGTAGATGAGGTAGAGAGAGCAAAGACAATTGAGAAGTGTTTTTGTACCATTGGCCTCAACCACTAGGGGAACTCTGCAAAAACTGAGAAGCATCCTGTTAACAGGGATAACATTAAAAGTTAACAGTAAACATGCCGGTTAGCCAAAAAGCTGCTTTTCATCTGTAGTCCCTGGGCAGATGTTACACAAGTTCATCCTCACAGAAAACTCCTCTACCATGAATCACAAAATTCAAACAGTCACCTATTTAACAAACAATTATGGGTGAAAAACCAAATGAGATTGTCCTTAGAGTAGCACTTCTCAACAAATACCTGACCACGCCTTTAGAACTGCCAGAGCAAAGGCACAGTCTTAAGTGTAAAACCCTCCCAGGGATCTTATGTCTCACCATGGACAGGCAGCTTCTCTGCTCCCGGATGACAGCACAGCAGCCCAGGAAGCCTGTGACCACCACCAGGCCGCCAGCCAAGATGAGGATGTACGCCGATACAGCGAAGGTGCTGGAGGCTAGCAGGCTCAAGTAATCACTCTTCTCCACCAGGGTCCAAACTCCTACGCCCAGCACTGCTGCCCCACCCACCTGAGACAGGGAGGGGGAGACAGGGGAACAGTATGAAGAGACAAAGACATTACAGAGGGAAGGGAGAAGAAAAGCAAAAAATATAAAGGAATGCGGTGAGAGTTATGCATGGGGGCGTACAAGAGAAAGGATTTCAAAGAAGAGAAATGATGAAAAGGAGAGATAGGGATAATAAAGGCATGGTGAGCGGATACGGGTCATAAAATGGAGAGAGAGATGAATACAGGGTTACAGGAGATATGGATGACTTGGGGCAGTGAAAGGGAATATGGTACATCATTGAGTTTGCTGTGCCAAGTCACTGTGGAGAAGAATAAAAATTTAAGAGCAAAAAGTAAAGAGAATAGCAGGAAGTGACTAAAAGGAAGGAACTTAATGACATGAGGAAAAAAACAAGGCCAAAACATTAGTGTGTGAAGGAGAACATCGAAAATAGAAATAAATGAAAGAAAAATTGAACAGAGAGAAAGGGAAGAATGCATTAACAATAACAAACAAAGGAGAAGGGGGAGAGCAGAGACCAAGCTGTGGCATAATGACCATTTCCTCGCAAAAGACTCCTGGATAACACACCCAGGGTGATGTCCAGATCTGCTCCTCTCATCAGTGTCAAGGCCGGATGTATAGGAAATGCCTGTGTGAGTCTTTTCCCTTCATCCTCCCATCCCCTTCCTTCAAAAGCATTATTCTCACATTCAAAACAAGAAAGGGACATCCTAATGTGTGTTTGAGCAGTAAAAGTGTCCTTGAGTTACTGTAAATCAACTTGTCTTCAAAATGTTTTCATTTGACTTGGCTTGGGCTTAAGTGGGCATGAAGCAGAGATGGTACAAAGTCATATTAAGGAGGAATGCATAGCAAAGCATTTACTGTAGATTTTTCTCAACAAGACTACTTAACTACCACAAATGCACTGTAGACCAAGTTTAACATGAAATCACTAGCACGACAAACAAGCAGTTCTGAGGCTCAAAGCCACAAAATTCTGACAAGATATAACAAAAATTCCTCCGCCCCTAAAACTATTTTTGTATGTATGGTAGTACAGTGGTGGATGAAGAAAGAAGAGGATGGGACCTTTTTCAGTCCAAGTGGAGGAGGAAAAAAATGGGCGACGGGCCAGTATTCCAGGGAGGAGCGGCAAATGTGATGTGTTGGCTGAGAAGATGAGTTCTCGAGTGACGACAGAACATTAGCCTGAGCCTGAAAATAAAGCGAAACCCCTTGTCTCCATTTAACCTCTCCCACCCACACATCTGTCTCCACCACTTTCCTGCGGTACAGTTTTGCCTCCTCACTCCACTTCCTGATTTAAATATGTTTCAAAGCGACCCCAGACTCTGTGCACGCTATCGCAGCTTAAGGACTCAGCACTGAAAGCATACAGCTTTAGTGGCGAACTGCAGTAAAGAATTAACCGTGCACAGCGTTGCCAGACAGCAGGGTTGATACACTGCACCCCACCATCCGCTGACAGGCCCTAAATAATCTATGACTCACTTTGGGCCAAGTCCATTGCTCAGCCCTTTGAGATTCAGAACTCCTTAATTCTCTCCCTGTTTCAAAATCTCTCTTTTACCTCCTAGTCTCTTTCTGTCTGGATTGTTACAGGAGCGTTAAATAAGAACTTTACTGTTGCACAGCATAAAAAGACAAGAATATATGTGAGGGTTTGACAGAACTGTTGATAGTCAGTTGCCCTTCACACCCAGCAGGCATTTTAAAGTAATGAATGATGCTGCTACAAGCAATCAACTGGCAACACACAACAATTTGCTCTCAAATGCAAAAAACACCTACAAAACGTCAAAACAATAGTATAGCCTATTCACTAGATTGCCTGACCTGATGTTGACATGTTTACACTATGTATTTCCAATGCATCTTTGTTCTGATTAGACAGCTTACTAGTCTATACAGTCAAGTGTTATTCAATAAAGTTGTAGCTTACTTTTTGCCCCTTTAAGAGAACATTACAAACCAAGTGAATCAAAGTGAATCCAAGTGTGAGAACTGCTGTACATTTTGCCTGTAGCATATGTTTGTTTGGGTAAAAGGTTTGTCAGGTCAGGTTTCCTTAGGAGAGAGTTTGTCTGTATTTTCTGATCACCACTCACCCAAAAGAGGAAGTTGAAAACAAAGAGCAGGTATTTGAGACACACTGTCAGCCAGTCCTCTTGGTCATCTTTGTACACCGACATGTTCCTTCCTCCTGCTTAGTCCTGGAGGAAAAAGGAGGCCAAAATCTGACTTTTGTATGAATACTAAAGGACTACAGGAGGTATGTAAAAAGCTGTAGCTAAAGTGTAAAGATCCATAATAAAAATAAACTTTTCTCAGTAAAACCACTTTGGCTTTTGACTTGTAGAAAGTAACTTTCACAAGTGCTTGTACAAAGTAAATGTTTGCCCTTCAATATTCATGATGTCATAGTGATAATACCAAAACCACACAATCTCACGAAATATAACATAACGTAATATATAATGTTAATATAACAAAGGGAATGCAAAGTTCAATCTGCAAGACAATACTGTTCATATGACTTCAAATTTGAAGTTTGAATAAAACACATTTCCCTCCCTTCAGACAACTTAGATATTGCAGACCTAGTTTCTATGTACAACAGATGAGAAAGAAATTGAATTTAAAAAAAATAATGCATAAAATGGACAAATGCTGACACTGGTAGCCTAACTGAAGCAGCCCAAATTACTGAATAGTCAGGCAAAGCAATATTCCTCTAGAGGCTCAGCTTTTGTTATGACATTTGACATGTCTGCATAAAATGTGCTCTGCGGTAAGTGTGAGGGTAATCATGGTGCTTTTGTGTGGCAAAGCGATACAGCTGCTTATTAGCCTGTCAAATGTCATAACAAAAGCTTGGACTCAACAGCAGTACAAGGCCCTCGGCTTCCAACACTTTTCAACATTCACAGCTCACATAAAAACCTCTCCTAGAAAATGAAACTCTTTATTTTCTCTCTTATTGTCACCTATCACCTATCTAACCATACAGGAAACTAATACAAACTCCTACTGACAGAATGAAGTTGCCGACTGTGCAGAGAAACTGACACCAGAACACCACAAACATATGAATATTTAATTGAGTGCACACTTTCACCACTATAAAAGGGGCAAGAAGTGGGAGGCACTTACACCTATAAAATTGATCTACAGTAGACCTATCCATCACTGCACTGTGGAGGAAATACTGCAGGCTTTCTGTTTGTTGGCTGGGAAACTGTAAACTACAGCAGGCACTGTCTAAAAGCATCCTGGGCCGCTAAAACCCATCAGATACCAGGGTTTTGATTGCTCAGGATAATTCGCTGGGATTAGGAAAACAACCCTGACCCGCCCATTCCCCTTCCACACTATGGTGTTGTAAAACACCCAACAAGTGCGCACCTGTGACCGCTTGACGCTTAGTTTACGTTAAATATTAATGCGCCAACTCTTAAGAAAAAGAAAAATCAACATTCATGTGTCCTAGTGTGTCGCTTAGCAACCACGTTGTTGCTCCTGCTCAAGACCTAGATTGTTTAGCGGAATAACACCGCCTTTTGATATTACTTTTAATATAGGCGCCGTGGAGCTCCCGCTAAACCTCTCAATGTTTTGAGAGTGATTTCAAAACCGCATTTGCTTTTAGGCGTTTAGCCACGGCTAACGAGGCCTATTGGCTGCTCTGAAATCGCTGTAGCCCGTCCATATTCACTGATAACGTCAATGTTGAGTACATTATCATTACGTTAAGCTGAGACAACGGTTGTCTTCCTGAGGGAATGTCCTGTCAACTGAGCAAACAAAATACCTTCGGACTTTGGCCACTGCTCCTCTTCTGTATTGCAAACTACAACCCGTAAAATATCAGGCGTGTAATATGTGTGCGATTTAAGGTGCGTTTCTAAAACTTTCTTGCTCCCCTTCGGGATGGGGTGGAAGCTACAGCATCCTGAAAAAAAAATCCCTCCACCTGCGTCGTCGGTATGTAAGTTTAGCTGAATTTCCTCGCTGTTTTAGAGATTAAGTAACATTTTGGCTTCTTGCACGACAGCGTACTCACCAAGGCGCCGCTTGGAGAAACAAACTGGTCCGGTTCCGTCAAACTGGATGGTATCCCTCAGCACCGCAGCTCCGAGCCAGTTGTCCGGTCAAGCTTGTTGCTTTCTGGCTGTCCGGCAGGTTTGTGCGGATGTTGCCTTCACGTACTCTTTATAAGCTCCTACCTCTGAGCACAAAAGTCATACTTAGGTCTTAAAGTGCGGTGGACTAGAGATAATAGCAAAATGAGACGAGTGTAATTTAGCAGATTTTTTTTTAAATTTATTATTTATAAATCAAGAAGCAAAACGTTATTTTCGATGCAGAGGCTGAATGGCAAGGAGTAAATGGCAATTTGGTATGTCATTTATATTTCAGGAAGTGCCAGTGATGGGTCGGTGGCAATTAAAAGTTAGAGTGAAACTTAAAACAGAAACTTAACAGTTTCAGGTTTTTTAATAGAAAGCGAAAGATGTGTTTTGACAGCATTAATCACTCTTACCAACAAAACTTCCACTCCCCCAGCCCTTGAAGGTCATGCTTAAGCAAATACAGGAGTACAGTCACAGCTTTACTTGTGATGCTTTACTTTTCGCACTGTGTGCAGTCGCTGATGAGCACCCGAATTTCGGTGAGATTTCTGACAGCTCCTGAAGGCAGCAGGAGTGTGAACTTCAAGTGGTCAATAATGTGGGATGACAGACACGGAAATTAGACGACAGATGCCCGCCCCCATGCCCCCTGCAGCTGAATGCCACCATGCCTTTAACATAACCTTGGTTACAATTTAACCAAATGCTCATTCAACAATTTCATGCAAGGGAAGATAAGGGGGTAGAAGAAAAAAAATATATAACGCAAGACAGTTTTTGGTGTTTTCTTTTCTTTTCAGTTTTCCTTTTGTGGCTTAGTGTGTGTTAGTATGAAAACGACTGAAAATATGACTAGACATTGTTTAGGTTTTATCTAGTAAATAGCACAGGATTTATTTATATTTGACACAGGGTTATCATTTTACACTGGCTATTCATCCAGCACACAGACAGTGAATGGATTAAGACCAAAATACATTATGTTTCATAAATTATTCTGTTCGAGCGGCAGAGAAAGACAGAAGTAATTCTCAATTCACTCTTCATTATGTAAAGTACCCTACCTACTGATTGAACAGGGGACTTGTGTGATCCCATAGGGGAGAGGTTAATTTGGTATTTCAGCAGTGAGCTGGTCCACACTGATTTGACTGTCTGGCATCTTTTTTCCTCTTCATTGAGGCACATATGCAGAATGCATCAGACTAAACTTGAAAAAAGAAAATCTAGATAGTGTTATGCATGTCATGCATTAGAAATAGCACTATAATTCAGCATGTTCCAAACAAACCAGGCCGTCTTTCTGATGCACTCCATGACCTACGATGACCAGCACTCATTTTGTTTTTGTTAATCATAATTCTCCATCACAGCTGGACTTCCCCTCTTACAAAAACAGGCCATTCTCTGTTTATTTACCTCTTTTTCCATCTCAGTAATTCAATAAACTAGCAAGCCATTAGGAATAACAGCTGCAGGGGGAGGAACTCTGCGGTGGTCACCTGCACTGGCGACAATCAGTCTACCAAAACACCATTACTTAGGAGAGGATGCCATCTGTCAAGTCAAGTTCTCACCAATAAAGAGGATTCACCCAGAGCATAAACACACTGTGAGATACCATCATTCCATAGATTAGAATTTGGAGCTTGTCTGCTTAGCATTTCTGCACTTTGGAATAGATTACGCATGGTGGAGCTAACAGAAATGAGGGAAATAAACAATGCAGTCAGCTGGACAGCTTCTCCAAAAGCCAGCTCATTTCTATGCCTAGCCAGAGACTCTCTGTCCAGCCTCATTCTGCCGTAGTTAGTTTTATTGTGCCTCATCCTTTGTAGCCCACTAAGCCCCATAATGCTTCCTCCCACAGGGGGGTAGGAGCATGGCATGACCGAGTGTGCAAGACAAAGGCAAACTGGTTGAAGACAAAGCAAACATGAAGTGTAGCGGTGTGTGTGGAGAGAGAGAGAGAGAGAGAGAGAGAGAGAGAGAGAGAGAGAAAGAAAAGATTAACAGAACTACCTCCGCTGGCCAACAATATTGCTATGAATGCTTTTGATTCTGCAAGGTTATACATCTTTTCACTTCTATTTAACATGGCATTCATCCCACACAGCTTGTAACATCTGTCTGGCTGTCTAGTTAGCTAGACAGGTGGCTGACTAGCTGGCTGCTTGTCCTCGGATACACATGTGAGCAGAGGGTGTGGGAAACGATTGTGAAGTGTGACAATGATGGGTGAATGGACAAATTATGAAAATGAAAATGTCTACCTTGTGCCTTCTGAGAGACATTTTTACTGAAACAATGAGGCACAGTGAAATTAGACAGGGGAGTGCTGCTGTGTTGTTGAATCAGTGTGTCTTCAACATCTATTTGTGGCTTGTATACAATTGTATGAAAACTTGGAAGTAAGATTCGCTGTTTGGGTAATGCTTTGAATGTCTGGCTGTTTTTCCCTATATATGGAAACTGCAGACAGTCTTTTGTCAGAAGAGCGGCTCTTCTGCTGTCTGTCTCGATCTGCACTGAGAAAATAACCTAGCCAATGGTCAATATGTAAAGAGAAATGAAATGGTTGGAGATGGCTGCTCAGCATGCAACAGTTGGTTTTAGCCCAGATGCACAGCTCCTTCTTGCAGGAGTGCCATGTGAAATCTGCACCGCAGGCATTCAGCTCCTGCTTGTTGTGTCCAACCTCTTGTTAGATTCATGTGGAAGCTGCATCACAGACTAGCATCCAACTCGGTGGGGGGGTTCGGGATTCAGTTTGTGTCTCTTTAGAGGCAAACTGTCTCTAAAGGGACGCAAACTGTTTGAACTCTGTG
>OMLB01042645.1:0-10839 GCA_900302555.1 Myripristis jacobus
ATATATATATATATATATATATATATATATATATATATATATTTTGAACTGATGCAGCCTTGGAGCACATTTCCTCAGCATTAGTGGAGATGTGGTCAGTGAACGTTGCATGGTTGCTTTACACTCCAGTAAGTTACACACACCAACCGTGTCGCTCAGTTTTAAAGAGCAGGTTCCTAAGGGCCGCTCTATGATGATATCACTCATAATAAAATCAATCATCGATCAACGCCTTTTGCCTTATGAAACAGACATTTCCTCTAAATACTGAATGTTTGCACCACATTTTTCACAGCAGAAATGGTCTCTGAGGTAAATGACAGTGCGATGACATTGTTTCAGTCACTCCACCCAGTTGCAGCTCTCAGACTTTGGGCTCAGTCTTAGCTCAGGCTGTGTCCGACTTCAGAACTGTCATCCAAAGACACTAGCTGTGTTGAAATGACCCTAATATTCCACTAATAATCAGAAAAATAGCCCAATCAGAACGAAAATGCCTCTTATAACCACTTCAATCAGAGGAGACTGGCCTGATCTGGCCTGATCAGAAAGAATTTTCAATCAGGTTGAAAGGGCTGGTGTAAACCTTTGATAATCCACCCAGTAGGGAAATATTAGCACCTAATAACCATGTAAACACTTCATCTGATCATTTTCCTCTGTTTGGAATAAATATATTCTTTCTGCATGGTCCCCATGTGTGGGTAACGTTAGGGGACGTGACGAGTTTCCAGGAGGGTCAGAAACACAGCAGACACAAAACACAACTGGTGTGTGGCTGGTGCAGCTTTTCTGTTGTAAATGTTTAAAGGATTGTTGAGCGTCTCCGCGGTTGAAAGGCCTGAAACCACAAGATGTTCTAAACAAGTGTTTGAAAAGATGAACAAAGCCGGTTTCCGCTGGAAAAGTTTGAAGGCTGCAGATTACATGGCTAAAAGTCAAAACAGTAAAAGTGGTTCTGACCCAGCCAGTTTTCACTTTTACAGTCTGATGGGAGAGCAGCCATTCGAGAGCATGGCTTAGCCTGGATTATATTTATATTTCCAGCCCATCAGACACTTCCCAGCAGGCGGAGCCACTTTGTGCACCTCAAAAAAGTTCTGTTCTACACACTTCCTTTTGTATTTTACAAGGTCATCAGTTTTCATAACATCACCATTAGTGCGTGAAGAGCAATAACCAGCCTCTGTGGGTCACGTGCCTGAACACGCAGAGTACACCGGTGAGCACGATGACACTTCAAAATTGGATTCAAGGAGGTTTAAGTGGCAGATGCACTTAAACAAGGATCTACGTCATTAAAGGCAGTGCCCACATTCACAAACTGTATGCAAAATACATACAAAACAACAGGTTGACATGTCTAGACCTCTCTATCACAGCTTCATTTCCATATATTTATTGTCATATTTATCTCTTCTAAAATGTTTGTTTCTCGCTAATGTTTTTTTTAAAATATGTTTTATTGCTTATTTTTGAGATCACTTCTACATGCTTTTTTTTTCTTGTGTCCTTATTCTTCTCATAATCTACTCAGAGTCATAAGGTCTTCAGGTTTCATGTCATGTGATTCGTTTAATGCTGGTATTGCTGCATTTTGCTCTATTTCAGAGTTGTTTTTGTTTTTCATCCGCCTGGTGATTGGCGTCTGATGGCATGTAAACCTGCATGTCTTTGATGTAGAGTTGTTTTGTATGTATTTTGCATCATGTGGGTGTGGCCACTGCACCCAGCGCCTGAACACATCTGTGTCCCAGACCATATCCTGACCGCTCTCCTACTTCTGTTTAATTCCCTGATGAAGATTTAGCATCTTGTCACAAATAGTTTGGCATCAAGGCAACGTGTGTTAGACCTCTTTGCATCCATCATGTCCTCGATTTCTTACCTATATGGATTATTTGAATCAATAATGAAAACCTAAAAGCCTAGTTTGATGATATTGTCATGAGTCAGTCCCTCAGTAGAAAAAAGTATGAGCCTACACAGTGGCTTGTTCATCTTCCAAGTTTTGTGCAATAAAACCCTGAAAACACTGTCTTGTCATTTCTCTGTGACAAATGTGATTTGTCTCACAAACATGAGGCCTGGAAAGTGTGTGTGCGTGTGTGTGTGTGTGTGTGAAGAAGCGAGAACTCGACAAAGACAGGGAGATCAAGAGATTTAGTGTCTGTGTCTTCATCGCAATGACATTTTCAACAATCTGCACGCCTCATACGTATAATGTGTATGATTTACCAGGTGGACTGTTGGCTGGGCTCCCCGTGCCTAATGCTTCTCCCTGATTTGTCAGTGAGGATGAGCGCAGGAATCACACAGCGCTGGGTGCACCCTGAAGCTTTTACACTAATTGCATCCAAACATTTCATGTTTGATCGCTGATAATGCTGGAATATGCAGGCCAAATCAGCCCTGCGCTCCATACGCTCATGTCAGCATCTACTTAGGTAGTGACACAATCCATTTAAATGGGGGTGTGGGGTGTGGGGGGTTGAGATGAATAGTGCTCTGCGGATGTTTGGTGTTTCTCTGTGGCCGGGCACCGCTGCAGAGGAGAGCAGAGCAGGGTGCTAAATAAAATGAGTCATGTTTAGTGCGAAGGCTCCTCACTGTTTCTGGAACGGTGTCTTGGCTTTCAGATTTCCTCCTCGCTGTATAAATTCTCTCTCAGTCAAAGTGTTGAGTCCGTCCTCCAGCCTGAAGATAACAGCGAGTCATAGTAACAAACCAAACTTGTTGTAAAACTAACAGGACTGTGTTCTTGGTGTTGCAGGAGCACGTCTGAGCTGTTTGACTTGCACATGTTCGGTAAATTTGCTGATTAAATTAAAGGTAAATATTGCATGTATATATGCACATGTAAATGACGGGTTTAACATCTGATCTGATCAGGAGTAGCGCTCCTAATTTCGTTGTACTTGTACAATGACAAAAAAGGCTTTCTACTCTATTCTAATCTAATCTAATCTGTACTATTCTATTCTGTTCGACCACACAGCTAGTTGTCTTGTACCTTTTTTGTCTTCAAGAAATATAAGATGTCCAGATTATTTAGGAGAATTCTTTCTTCTTGAAGTCATTGTGGCTTTGCTTGTGTTTTCTTTTGCAAGTTTGCTCACAATCCTTAGAAATCACAAAGAGCAGAGCCTTCAACAAAAAACAAAAAAAAAATATATATATATATTGTGGTAAAAGAGTTGCGATAATTGTTTTGCTATTTATTAGAGCATTTCTTTAAATTCTTGTGCACTGGGATTGTCCAGTGGGAAATATTCTTTAAGGCACCCAGAGGACGATCACAGCTTCCTGTAGATATGTGGAGGTGCTACACATGGCACGGTCATGTGGAATGACAAAAAGACAGCTTTCTTTGAAGCCCAACGCCCCCGCCCCGCCTCTCACCTGCGACCCCAACACCCTCAGCCTGAATTTACAGTCTGAACAAACTGATGTCAAGGAATTTTTCACAATTTGGCCCGAGACGTCAACGGAGCCTACATGTTTTTTAAGTGAGGACCATAGCAGTTGTGTGTGTTTTAGTTACCACAGTTCACATGCTGGACATTGCTACTGGCTAGTTTCAGTAGAGGTTTATGTTTTCCCCACTTTCCAGGCATTTCCATTACTATCAGTGCAGTACAAAAATAAACTTGTAGAGACGCTGCAACTTGCTTGAGATCAGTAATCCATCACAGCAAAAGTCCTGACACAGTTATTTTGGCTGAGTGTGGTAATTTAGCTTCATACCTGCACTGATCTGAAAAGTTCACATGTATTTTGGTGCACACTTGCTCACTGCCAAGTACGAAATTTGTATTTTGTGTCCTGCTCTGCATGCAGGGACACCAACAGAACACAATGTACACCTCCACCTGAAAATAGTCAAACACCTATTACTGCTACACCTGGACAAGAGGCAGATTTATTAACTATTTTTTTTAAGGAGAAATATCAAGAACAGCATGGTTTGCTTTGGGAAATTGTTGGATATAACACACAGCATGTATGCAGTGGAATTAATGGCCTAAGAACTTGCAAAAACACAGATATGGTGTTATGAAATCTATGAAAAATCTATGAAATGAGGGGGACTTCGCTTTATGTTTTACTTATGTGAGCGAAGGTCTTACAGTTCATGAAATTCAATCATGGAGAAGGCAGGCCGAGCTTATAATGAGGTGTGACATTTACATTCTCACAAAGCACTTCAGCTTTTTATCATTTAAAGGATCCCATTTCTTCTTTGTTTCTTATTGGTATCCCTTATTAAATAATAGTGATGTCTGATTTTTGTATAAAAGTTACAGGGGCTCTGGGATTCTGCACTTAATTACACTATTTGAGCGAGAAGCAGGTTTATTAACTATTTTTTTTTCTCTTTTGTTTTTTGCGAGAGAAATTAATTAAATGCTTGGGGAAAAAAAGGATGGTCAGTATCTTTTTTCAGCTTGAGGATGTCCACTCCTTAATGGCTACAATTAAATCAAATACAAAGTGATGTTTTAGAGTAAGCAGTTAAATTCAAACCAATCCATTTCATATAGGCTGTAATGTAACACAGTGTACATGTTGGCCAGTAGAAGCTGGCATATTCCTGTTTTAACCATAAGAGCAATTTGCTTGGCTGTAACAATGTATTTTAATAAAAACTGACCTGATATTATATGATACAATCATTTGGGATTTGTAAGCTGTTTTATGAGATGAACAGTTTCCAAACCAGCTTCTTACTGAGTGGCAGAAGAAGAAATGTCCCTTGAAAAAAAAAAACAAAAAAAAAACTTTTGTTGTCCCTCCCTCAAATATTTGGTCCTATTTGTGTCAAGTGGAATGCCAACTGGCCAGGCATGTACCCCACAGCAGGCCCACAGGGGGGTCCCGTCCCACGGTTTGCAGCCTCACCACTTCACATTTGGACAGGACCTGTCCCGCTGAAGCTGAGAGACACACAGTTTTATTTGATGGGACGGGTGGACGGGCGGGACGGCGCGACAGTCTGTGGTGCTGTTAGAGTGGCGGAATTTTTATTTATGGCTGCTGCCTGATACACAGTGAAGGAGCCACACACTGTTTCCCACGAAGTAAGCCTAGTGAGGTTTATCTTCAGAAATGTTTTCGCAAATTCCAGTGAGGCGGTAAATGGTAGGGAAATGAAATTGTGGAAGTTGTGTGCAAATGCTGCCCAAACAATTTGACCCCAATCAGCCTGATCCGGGCGCTATAATTAAAGGTCAAAATTTTCCTACACCAGAAGTCCAATTTACAAAAATTTGGTACAGACATCCACTTATCCTCACTCTACAAATTTGCCTCAAACCTGTTATGTCCGCCATATTAGATTTTCCACCAATTTGAATTTTTCGAAAAACACATTTTTGACATCTCCGTCTAGACTGTAGGTCCAATTCCCTCCAAATTCACTGTGGATCATCATTGGACCTAGCTTATCAAAAGCTGCTTAAGGCTTGTTGATATCTTCTTTTGTTGTCGAGATATTGGTCAATGAATTTCAAAAGGGGCGTGGCTCAGCACATAAATGGACAAAAGTCTACAACTGTTGGGCCAATCATCATGAAACTCGCAGAATATGTCCACAAAAGTAACTCAAACTTACCCTGAACGTTTCATTCAAATCAACCACTAGGGGGCACTTTAATTAAAAAAAAAACAAAAAAAAAACGGCGTACTAAAATTGAAATATGACTATAAATCAGAAATAGTTTTTTCAGTCGTTACAAAACTCGCAGGATAAGTCGACAAGTACCCGAAATACACCCTGAGCGTTTCATTGAAATTAACCACCATGGGGGACTATAAATGCAAAACATGGGGGTGGAGAAACACAAATCAGACTATAAATCAGAAAGTGTTTGTCCAGTCGCCACAAAACTCACAGGATGTGTCTACATCAGTGCCTGAAACATACCCTGAAAATTTCATCCAAATCGACCATTAGGGGGTGCTATAAACACACAAAAAATGCGTGGCGTAACATAAATCGGACTATAAATCAGAAGTTGTTTGTCCAGTCATTACAAAACTGGCAGGATTTTTCAGGTATGTGGAGTCGTTGACCAGATAATCAATGGGATTCAACAGGATTCATGGCTCAAGGACTCTTCCACTCCATCATTGATTTTGTTTCATGCTTAATGTCACTGTCTTGTCAGGACAAAGAGCAAAGAGCTGTCACCTCAGTCTGGCCTCTTTGACGCTGTGGGGCAGACTCTCCTCATAAATGTGCCTGTATTCAACTCCCTCGGTACGCCCCTCCATCCCTCCATGCTGCCCAGTCCCTGCTGCTGCAAAGCCCTCAGCCCCGGGGTCTGAGTCCTGAGCTTCAAAACAAGAAGGCTGTAAAAATACAGAGGTCAGGGGAGGTAAAAATAGAGCTAACATTGTAGAGCCTGTAGATTTGCATGGATCAGCGGCTCGCTAAACCCAGCATTGTTCCAGAGATCATAAAGAATGATGGAGATTGTAACATTAGCACCAAAGGACTATTAATAGTAATGCCTGGTGCCAAAGGTACAGTGGTACAGTATGAGGCGGTCGCGATGTGATTACTTGGCATTACAAATGGGGACAGGTGTGTGTACGCGGGCCCGGCATTGCATCTTCCACACACACACTGCCCCGTGTAAATATAGCAGTGAATGTGTCGCCCGGGAACGTGACCAGGATGGGTTAGTCAAGGAGCCACACAAAGCTAACTGGGTCACAAGATGCACAATTACTTGACCCCCATCGTGCCTTTTGACATGCAGACTGAGAGAAATTTAAAGGCTGTTGTTTTATTTTGGAATTTGTCCCAGTGCAGCAGCAAATTGTGAGGGGACAAATACAAAGATAGAAACAAATATCACAAATGGGGATTATGTAAATACACTCAACTGATTATTTCAACAGTAGAATATGTTGTAAATGAAGTAGAAATTTATGGAAAACCTTATGGGGGAAAAAAATATGTAGATAAGTGAAAGAAGAGACAAAATAATAAAAATGATGCACTCGGAAAAAAAGTCATGGGAGTGGAAAGAGATAATAGTGGCCACGACTTCCTGTTATGACAGAGAAGCTCTGACTCACCGGGTTTCACCTCCTCTTCCAGAAAACACGCTGAGAAAATGTGATTATCGTTTGATCTTGGGTCATTGCCAATACTCTAATTGATAATATGAGCACAAACATGCCTGAACTGCCAGTTATTTGTTGTTGATTTCCAATTGATGAAAAGTGCCAGAAGCTCTTGTGGGGGAAAAAAACATTAAATGCATGACCAAGTGAGATTTACACCTTGAAAATCCACATTTTTATATGTAAACCTCCTACTATGATGCATGAAGAGGATCAGAATCAGAAATGCTTTACTGATCCCTCAGGGGAAATTGGGTAACCACAGAATTAAAGGCTGGGATATTTTAGGACTTTGTTTGATACACTAAAAAAGAAAGGAAAATATGTGGGAATGAGCACAGATTCCAGGAAAAAAAATTGCAATACACATTACACAGCAAATGAGCCTGGTTTCTTTTCCTTAGTGGATAAAGCTTGTTGCAGTGTTCAAAATATCCTCTAAACTTCTGAGAAGGGTCAGTGTCCTCTCCCCTCAAACGCTGGGACCAAAACGGCAAAACAAAACTCAGATAAACTGTGTCACAGATCATTTTCATGTGCTGCCTACAAACATGAGTAAAATTTCAGACATTACTGTGTGAGACCTGAGGCTCTTTGTCCTCCTCGTGCCGGTGTTCATAAGACAGTGGACTGTTTGAGCACTTTGCTCTGCTCTCCAGAGGACGCGCGGTCCACCTGGCCGGATAAGATCAGTGTAGCCCCCACAGCCAATCAGGTTTGAAAGCTCATTTAAACGCTCATGAAAGGCACCTGAATGCAGAGACCTTTCACAAGCACAAGCATCAGAAATTTAACACCAATCAGATTTTTTTAATTTATTATAAATATACCTTAATGTAATTCAAATTTTAAAAATCTGATATATATTTTGCTTTTTTTTTTTTTTACTAATGTTCCTGTAATTTTGATAATTTGTGCATCAACTTAAAAAAAAAAACAATGGGAAAAAGAAAATAAGCATACATAAATAAATAATCATCAATAATCATTGCAATTAAAAAAAATTATTATATTAACAAAAATAATAATATTACCAGAAAAATACCATAAAATCACACCGTTTGTAAAAAACAAACAAACAAACATACAATTACCATAAAATTACCAAAAAAAATTATAAAGAGAGAAAAGAAAATTCCCCCGAAAATGAAAATAAAAAATAAAAGCAACTAAACTGAATTTTCTCAGAGGCTGCAGAGACTTCAGTCCTATTCATTTAAATCCTCCTTTAATCTCAGACACTCAAACCACATCACCAGCACTGATCTATTCCTGCCAAATCACAGGGGCCCCCAGATGATTTTTCTGCCCAGGTCCCCTCAATGTGGAGGGCCGCCGCTGCCTGTCTCCCCTTCTCTCTCCTCTCCATTTCTTTTCTACACACTGACTTCCATCCCGTTCCCCTGCTCTCCTGTCAGAGACACAGAGCAGAAACGTCCCTCTGATGCTCCACGCTCCATCAGGCGGGGCCGTACAGTCGACGTTACACTCAACAGGGACTGTGCTTTCAAGAGCGTGTGCATTCAGCTGTTACTGCAGCCTCGGGGGCTGAGCTGTGTGTGTGGAGCCTTTCTGCAAGCCTTTTCAGCTCACTACTTAAGACTACATTTCTGTGGCCAGGTCAGAGGGGACATAATTATCTTATTCGCCAGGTTTGAATACATACAGGGCTGAAAATGTCCTTGAGACACGACCACACTGAAATCACATGTGTAGATAAAACAGCTGGATGCTTACAGTCGGTATTGGTATCAGGCAGGAAGGAAATGCAGTGTGTACCTGCTATAATGTTCAATTTGCATATTCAAGTCCGGCCAGAAAAAGGAAGTAAGTCAGCACTAAAAGTCAGCAATAAGAAACTATGTTTGTCGCGGTAAAACTAGATATCAGTAGTTTTGTTTTCACACTAGTTGCTATAATACTAGATTTCTAACATGAACAAACAAAGCCTACTTTATCTATGCAAGACACTCTTGGGAGTAGACTCCATACTTGATTTTTTGGAAATTGAGTTTGTGATCCACCTTTTGGTGAGGCATTTCTGTATTTTGACCCCTCGTGTCATGATGTGCTTATTATTCATATTGCTATAAGGCAAAAACCAGCTCCACATTCAAGATGAGAGAAAAGTGAACAGACAACAGGTAACATTTGCACAGTTTATTCATTCATGAAAAAAGACCTCTTTTTTTATTATTTTTATTTGGGCGGGGGATTTTTTTGTCCCCCGGAAATTGTGCATTTTTCACAGTTTTAAATATTCGTCAGGATTGATCCGTTTTCAAGTATTGGTGTAATAGTCAAAGCTAAACAGAAGAACATACACTGTTTTTATAATTCAGCGCTGAGAAATATCCTAAAGAACATTTTCAGAAAACAAACCAAACCAAATGAGATACAAACATGGTAGCCCCTGTGATCCCATCTGCTACAGTTAGGTATGTCTGTCAACCTTGGGAATACTTTACAACATAATTTGATTTTTGAAATAAGGAGTAAGCTAGATGAATAGACACATGGAGTATGCAACTTTCATTTACACAGGATACAACCAACAGTAAAGGCTAGGAAATGAAGGCGGGTGGTCCTGAGTATGAATTTGTCATGTTATATTTGTTCAAATAAAGGGACAAACTTCACTGATGGCTCACGATTAGGGGGGTTAAATTAGTACAGGGAAGGTAAAGATAAAGGTAGCAGCCCTCAGAAAAACTGTAAAGGTGTGGGTTTAGGAGAGGAGGCTCTCACTCAGTTGGCACATCCCCAGGAGTAGAAAGCACTACAGGAAAAGAGTTTTCCATACGGCTACACTTTGTATGTACATGTGTCTGGAAATATACGATCAATGTATGAAATCATCAGAAACATCTGAAACCTGGTGTCAATGCCAAAGGGTTTTTGATCTCAAGAATCATGAACCATGTCCCGCTGTATACTTTTGGCTTTGCCTGATTTGGCACTGCTTGCCTGCCATACTGCAAACATATGATGACTTTTTTTTTTTTTTTCCTGAGGCATGTATTAGGAAACATACAAAACATTGCAAAGTACTTTTTGGGTGTCAACATAAGATACACATCAATAACATATTAATAATATATTCAGACACACATATACACAGAGGGAATTTATTGCTCTTTTCCCCTTCCCCTATGAGCCGACATGGGATGCTGCTGATAGTGGAGACGTACCTACTTGGTAAACACAAACACAAACCAGCTCTCATCCATTCCCTTTTCCCATAAAATCCACGATACAGTCCGGCTTTAACACTGGTGCTCACCCTGGTTTAATAACCCAGGTGATCGTTATGTTACACGCTGTGCACTGATGAACAGGGATGTGTTGTTGTTTATGGCTTCGTAGAAGCATGTGTACAAGTGTGCAGGACGCTCCCAGGGTCCACGTGCAGGCCTGATAAATGTAGTTCACACTGTCAATGTGACACTGCTGTGACAATCAGATACCACGCCAAGCCTACTCCTTCCCCCTCGGGGGGGCCTCTGTCCCTGTTTTATGACAAGGACATAACCTTCCCTGCACTGTGTGTGTGTGTGTGTGAGAGATAGAGAGAGAGAGAGAAAAGGAATCATAGCTCAGCAACACCAGTGGTGCATCACTGAAACTTTTCATCCTACCTAAATCCCTCAAATGAGATTTGTCACATGTACACACACACACACACACACACATACACACATT
>OMLB01042646.1:0-12435 GCA_900302555.1 Myripristis jacobus
GTGCGCGTGTGTGTGCGTGCGTGCGTGTGTGAGAGGCCAGGGCAAGGTTGAGTGGGTTCGGTAACAGCAGCTTTGATGCCACAGTGGTTGAATGCAGAGCCTGGATGTGATGAATGGGGTTTACCAGGCCAGAAGACAGGGGCTTCAGCTGGTGACATGAGATGCACAACATGGATTTATCTATAGCAGCAGAAAAATCAATTAACCCTCATCTTTGTGTGTTGTGTGTGTGTGTGTGTGTGTGTGTGTAAGAGAGAGAGAGAGAGAGAGAGAGAGAGAGAGAGAGAGAGAGAAAGAGAGTAAAGTCATTTCAAAAGTCATCTCAACTTTTAGCTTTTCATTCACCCCTCAATCACTGAAATCAGAACTGGGTCAAAAGAATGAATCAATATATAATAATGTGGTAATAAATATGCAAAACAAAAAAGACAAAAACACAAGAAGGGAATCTGGGTGAAGCCATGGTAATGGTGGTTATGGTGACTGGTGGCTCATTTTAATGCATCTAAACCAGTCAGCCCAGACAACTCAGAAAGTCATAATCTCCAAAAAACTTACCCAGTATAAGAAGTCTTACAAACATGGTGAACCACAGGAAGCTGTAGCCCTGTTAACACTGATCTAGGATGATCCTGCCATGATAATAAAGGCATTTTAGTTATTTTTAAAGAGAGTGCTGTGGAGTTTCCTTCTGATTTTTAAGCCTGCATGTATCTCCTCTCATTGTGGACTCAGAGTCCAGGATGTGCTTCTACCCAAACGTATGGCGTGGAGGAGCTGTTGGTTTAAATGGTTTAAATGGTCCTCACTTAAATCAGTCCTGTTTTACATTGGTGATAATGGTGAACAGTCATAATTTCAGAATCAGTTTAGCATGTAGTATGTAACACTTGCAGAGATAAGTGTCTCACGTGGCTGTCATTGCTGGTGCTGTTATTTTCTGCCATCATTTGGAGCTCAGTCTCTGGAAGACGTGGGAGTCAGAGGTCAGTAGTATCAAATAGGAATTCCCTTTTTTCTGACTGCCTGGAATGTGGCCTACCTTCATACCTGTCAAGGTTATGCTGTAAAAAAGGGAGATGCTGGATCAGAGTCTGAATCAGAATCAAACTTTATTAATTCCCGATGGGAAATTAGGTCAGTTGCAGTTGCAAAATTCTCAAGAGAAGAATTAAATTATAAGAAAATAAAAAGGAATACAAAATTCGTATAAGTTGTATGGATGTTTCCCTGCCCTCCACCCAGTGCATGCTGGCATAGGCTCCATCCCATGTGAGCCTTAATCAATAATGAATGAATCTTAGTATTTTGTTAAAAAAACAAACAAACAAACATGAAGTTAGCTAGTAAGTCTTTGTCAAATGGCAGATGTCATATTTTGGAATAAAATGACTCACATGTAACAGCTGGTGCTAACAATCAGGGTGCTGTTTTTCAAGTGTTTCTTAGAATCCAAGCAGAGTGTGTTATGAGTGGTAATTTGGGGTAATTAGGTCAGGAGGAGGCAGTGGCATGTTGAGGGGGAACCACAGCCCTCAGTGAGCCCGCTGGGGCAAACTTCACCTAATGACTCATTACTGGCATGACGGGGAAAAAAGTCAAAGAACTGAGAAAGAATGCGCTCTTGAAGCATCATGACTTGCAAAAGTCAGATAAGCCACTGTGTAAAACAAATGAATCATGGCTCAGGCCAGTTTATCTGCCATTTTCACCAGCCTCTTTAGCTGATTTTGCACAGAAATTGTTGTTGTATGGGAAATTCACTGGTTGATATGAGCAGTATAGTTACAGCACAGTTTCAAGGGTTCTTGTTGCTGTCCTTGTTTACTTTGTAATCCCAGCTTTGATGATAGGAAGGTTGTAACTTTAAAATCCATATGAACCAAAGTGTTCTGTTAAAGAGTGTCATGACTATCTTCTTAAAGTCAATTTGTATCATATCTTTTGGGAAATTAGGGATTTAAACACCTTTGTGCCTTTGTTTTCACTTTAAATTGGACAAACCATTATTTCCCAGAGGAAGGGAGCGATAAAGGATGAAATTCTCAATAGGAATCATTGATGTATTGATGTAACAAAAAACATGTTTTCTTCCATCTTCAGCCTTGTCTCAACAAGGCAAAGATCAAACAAAAGAGAGCCTAGATTTTTATCCAAATCTTAGAACTCAAAGGCCTTTTCCATGCACGTGTGCTGGCCTGGCTTGGTGCAGTTTCACTCAGCATAGTACCAGCCTCAGGGGTATTTTCTACCGGGTGATGCATGGAGACATCACTCTTTTACAGTTACAATCATCTGGCACTTACATGAGTGCCAACATAGTTGCTCCTCTAGCTAAATGGATTTCCCTTTGGGGATAATAAAGGTTATCTTGACTGTTCACTCTTGACACTCTGTACTGCAAACCTCAGCAGAGGCTGGAGGAGTGCTTCAATGCTTGTCACTCAAGGGCTGATTCCATCACTGAACGAGCCTTTGACATCCTGGGGGCAAGGTGGAGGTTCAGGCTCTTCAAAGCCTTTGAGGTGAAGGAAGTGTTCTTCTGCACGGATGGAATTCCCAGCCCTGCTCTTCATACCATCTTCATCACCACTGGGGACACTTTGGAGCCAGAAGAGCCTGAGGATGAAGATGAAGCTGCTGGAGGCTCTATGGATGAAGCAGGGGCCTTTCATAAGAGATTAGTGCAGCAATCAGGGAAAGACTTAGTGCCACAGTATCTGCCCCTGTAGCATGACCTTACCAAGTGATGGAGCATGATTCCATTCCCACTACCTCCATCTTGTCTGCATGTTGTTTCTATCCCCATTTTTTTAGATACCATAATGCCCTTTTTTCACAAGTTTACACTAAAGCCAGTCTGAGAGATGTGGCTTTATTACAAATTGTGCCAGCTGTTGCAATATTAATGTTATGTTTTGTTAATAAGTAAACAGCTTAATGTCTTTTGTTCATTTGTTCAAGTTAATACTAGCAGCCTCTTTGTTTTAGAGAATTGGTGAAATGCTTTGATACTGAAATTGTGCCAAGACATGTTAATTTAATTGTTTTAATAGCTGCAGAATATCTTGACATCTAGTTGGATTGTTTTATGAACACTTCTGTTTTGGTAACACTTCATTGAAAATAAATGAGAAATTTTGTCAGTTTTTTTTTTGTTTGTTTTAAAGTTTGTGACTTGCTTTCAAATGCAAAAAACAGGACAAATTAAGGATGCTGTAATGGAAAAATATTGCCTTTTACTGAAACTACAAAGAAGTACAAAAACAAACACAAAACAGCTTTCAGACATGAAACTGTCTCACAGATGAGGCAGTGGACATTTGCGCAAAGGAGGTGGAAGGCTGGGAAGTGGAGGGCTGACCAGCGGAGGCCTCCTCTGGTCACTGCTGAGCAAGCCATCCGTGCTCATCAGCTGCACTATGTACTTACTATGGAAAAAAAAATCACAGTGATTAAAATTTTGCATATCAAGGTAGCAGTGGTGGGTTGTGTCAACATAATAAGAAAGTTTGATAAAGAGGGGATTTACAAGAGGCTGTGTCCTTCAGCTTCCCAGGTGGTAATTTCCCATCTTCAGTTTAATGTGCATGTACTTTGTCTTATGCACTGCCTTAGCGTGGACTCCCTGTGGCAAGTGCAACAGCTAATGGGGATTGGCATAATGGTAAAGCTATCCAAACGACAAACCCTCTCACCTCACCTCAGCGTCGTAACGAGCTCAACAGATTCACAGTTTGTCATTCTCTCAACACAAAGCGAGCAGAGTGACAAGAACATCAATGTTTGTGAGGAGTAAGCCATTAACCGCTCAGGGCTATTTCTATCTGAAAACAGGGTGGGACCTGCAGCTCTTTCACATGCACAAAATTACAAGTTGATTTAAATTTATAAAGGGAAGCGTGACAGAAATGACAATCACTGTTTTATGAATCAGCTCATTTCCTGTCCATATAGCTTTTCTTCTTGTGTAATTCTTGTTGAGTATAACCTTTCAGCAGGGAACCAGCGCATAGTTTTATAACAGACACAGGGAACTTCCTCCTCATTTTCTATCATCCAGTTGATTCTTACCACATGAACTGCTTGTCTTGCTTACATGGATACACGAATGAATGAATGAATAAATAAAATTTATTTACATGCCTTGTCATACATGATATTACTGACCTTATGGCGTTATAAGACATCATCAGAATATCAAGGACAAAACCAACTTCTGTAGTCTTCTGTAGATTAATTTGCAGTGCATCTGCTTATTGCACAGTGAAATGACTCTCATCATAAAAAGGGAAAATTAACTAAACAAATAAATAAATCACATAATATCATAAAACAACTGACTGATCCATAATATCCAGTCAGCACCAGTGGATATTGGATAAAATATACCTCAAGCTCAACTAAAGCATGTTTCCTTCCATAATGAGACATTTCTGTATTGAATTTCCAGTTCATTTGTGACCTGGCAGTTTGAAACAGAAGTGTTAAAGGAGCAGCCGGTGCAGCAACAAAACGATATGAGAAATTTATGACTGTAGGTATTTTCCTTTTACATTTATCTACTGGTGTGTCATTATTTTTATCTTGTGATACGATTCAATACACAATATGGGCTTAACGATTCGAAACAACTATGATTACAGATAAAGCTGTGAAGAATTGTGTTTATTTCTGAGCCACAGGTCTTTCTAGTGATGGTATTGTCCTGCTCAGACATCATTTATTATTTATTTAAAATGTCATTAGGAAGTGCAGATGTAATCTGGATGGAGATCTTGTTAAATTGTGATGGCTGAGCCTTCTCATTTGACATTACTACAGCAGAATAATATGCGGCCAATATTCCAATTAATTTCTCTGATCCATAATATGCATTGTCACATTTTTGTATTGTATTATATTGAATTCCAATACATTGTCCTGGGTTGACAGAGGCATGCTTTGGGTGCTCTTGAGGCTGATGTTGTGACTCGTTTTATTATGCATCAATAATTTCACTACTGTGTTAGTCATCTGATAGAGTTGATCAGAGGTTAGCACAAAGATCATTTTAATTTGGACAAAGCTTGACTCAATATTCCAGTCAAAAACAAGTCCCCGCATTAAAATGTACAATGAAAAAAACAAAACAAAACAAAACAAAAAAAAACAGTCAAAGATGTCTAGGATCTCTTCCCTCCACAGTAAAAAAGAAAAAAGGAGAATTTCTGACCTTGGGATGTGCACAAAGAGATCCCTGTTTATCTTTAGAAGTGCTCGTACTTCCACACAAAGAGCAAACAATATCAAGGCCTCACTGCTATGTTTCCCCACACAGCAAGCAGGAACAATGTCACCTTACCAAGACAAGGAATACAGCAGCAAGAGCATATTTCACTGGAGAGATTCGGCATTCACAAAGCAGCAAGTTGTAGGCAGATAACATCCCCCCAAAACATAGTGAAACAGCTTTTAAGTTTACATTCAAAAACACAGACAAGAAGGATTCATTTGAACTTAGACCATCCCTTAATCTATCTTTTACAGGAAGTTCTGGGGAAAAATCTTTATGCATTTTAATAAAACATGCATAATTCCGTTCAAATACATAGGCAGCGTCTAGCTTGTACTGGTATGTGGTGTGTGGAGACAGGACATTGTTTAAAGAACAAGCAGCTTGGGGCCAAAGAGAAGCAACAGTGCAAATATGAAGTAAGATGCAGAAAAATCTTTGATGTCTGCATTTGTAAACGGGTTAAAAAAAAATTGCAAAGAGAGGGACAGAAAATGTTTTGTATGTTTTCATGAATTGGTGAATTGAAGGCCAGAGCTTTAAATTAGCAAATGTCCTCTCATACAGTACTGGTATTTTCTGCAGCAATATTTGCTGCAAGAAAAAAAATCATATTCCACATTTGAAGTAACGATAAAACCTGTTTTTTTTTTGCTGATCTCAGAGCATAAATGCACAACTGATTTCAGTGCATAAAAAACATGTCTGCTAAGCAAAGGAATGGAAATAAACAAGGTCATGCCATCTCTGGTCAAAATATTTGTTATTGTAATGAATCAAGTGTGCTGTGTGTTGACCCTCCATGTTTTCAACCAGCAGTGGTTATTTTTCTTACATTTTATTATTATTTATTATTTTATTTCTTACATTTATTTCTTTTTTTGTGTGTATTATACACTGTGATTTTACCACATACAACAGTTGACATCCCTGCTAAAGGCAAGTTTCCCAAAACGGAGCCTGTGTGTTTACTTTAAAACCTGACAACAAAGTTGAATTTTGGCGATTTGACCATTCAAACTGCCTTGTGTTGCTCCGGGACATGATTTTGAACTTTGTGAATGTCAGCAAAGATTAATGATAGAGCTGCAGTATTTTAGAAATTGGACACTTGGATCTTAGGAACACTGTTTATCATAGGTGTGGACTCCAGTCACATGGCTTGGACCTGACTTGGACTCAAGTCACAAATTTGATGACTTTAGACTTTAGACTTGACACAATCATGAAATACTTGCAACTCAGCTTTGATTTTAACACCAATGATTCGTGACTTCACTTGGTCTTGAGCCTTTTGACTCAAGTGATTTGGATAAGTTACTCTTGACTTCTCATACCAAACACTTCACTGATTTTGACTGACATCGGCAAATCAGCTCTTCATATCCCAGATCCACGCTGACTCACAGCCAGTCAGCTGGTGGCCTCAATCTTATCAAATCAGTCATGACGCAGCTCAGTCCAGTGTTAGGTATCTGTTATTGATAAATGGCCAGCAGTAGCCTAATGTCATTACCATAGCTGTAAAATATAACTACAGGGAGGGAAGGTGGGAGGGCCAGAGGCATGAGCTTGTACATGCACTCGTGTATCGGTGTGTGTTAGGGAGAACAGGGCAGAGGAGTGTGTGTGCATGAATGAAGAAGAGAGAGAAGGGGAAAGTCAGTTGGGAGAAGAATCAGTGAAAAAAAAATATTTGCACAAGAAGTATGCTCTGCCATTCTTTTGAATAAACTAAATGCAGAGGTGCCTTCACATTTCAGGAGCTTTTTATTCCCACATTGATTAACAGTTAAAGGCAGACTGTGCAGTTTCAAAGGGGAGGGCACCCAACCTTGTTATGATGTGGTAAAGAATGATGAAGATAACTTAGAAATGCCTCAGGAGTTCAGGACAACTCTTTTACCCCACCATAACTCAAAATATATAAAGCATTTCACTCCATTATCAAAACATTAGATTCAAGACAGGCATTTAAAAGTGTTCCATTCATTCTCTGAGGGGTTTGCTCCTTCCTCAGCCTCATCCTTAACATCAGTAAACAAAGTGCTGTGTCCTCCCATTTCAAACTGCATAGTCTGGAGTGTGCAATAGGTTTCAAGCAGAGGTAAAATAACTTATTGAATTATTAATTTGAGACTGGTAAAGACAGCATTTGGACTTATTAAGTACTCAAACCTCAATGTCTTGGACTATTAGAATGGGTAGATTTGATTATAATCTGTGCAAGAATGCCTGACTGACCACTTGACAAATTCTTAGATGATGCCTTCACAGTGTGTAACCAACAGAGGTGTGCACCACTATTTGTATTTGTACTTCTATTTTGGAGCAAAATAATTCAGAGTGGAATTTGTGGGAAAAAACTGGGTGTGGCTCAAACCAGAAGTTATTTATTTATTTTTTTAATAATTGGATTTTAACCACAAAGAAATATAAAGTAAGTGAAACTGCTGCTTATTAAAACATTTCCTAAAAATGTTTAGGAAAGCCACTGTAACGACTCTGCATTCTGCAAATCCAAAGAAATGTAGCTGTGAAAAAATGTGGTGGACTTCTGTCTCTGTCTCTGACCAATGTCTGAGTGAACGCCAGTCAGTGGAGTTTCCCAGCATGCTTTTGGACAGCGGACAGTTCATCGTTGTTTGCTTCATGTTCTCTGTTTAGTTCTTTAGTTTGTATGTGGATTGTTTATCATGTGCTGTTTGTGTTGTGGTATTAACTTTAAGGGTGGTTTCACATTATTTGTGCATCGGGATTGTTATTGTCTATTCTTTTGGTGTAGCTCCATCTACTATGCAATTTGTATAATAATATCCAGGTGTATGCTATTTCAAAGTGGAAGCTTGGATATTTAAGACAGTCAAAGTAGTGTCCTCCCTCACAGGTGTACAATAAGAATTATCTAAAGCTGAACCTTTAGGAAAATGTTTGCAAGGGTAATATATTTGCCAGAAAGTTGTTATTTATTACGTGCCTAATATGCATTAGGATTTGGGTGCACTCCTAGTAAACATACACAGCAGTGGCCGTGAAGAGCGCTCATGTTATTATCAGCAAATTAAATTTGGTGATTTCTTCTGTTCTCGACAAATGTCATGGTTCACATGAATTGCTGTTGTCCCTGATATATGCAGATATGATTGGTTTAGTGCTGAGCAATGGTCTTAGCAATGGTCATAGGTGAGACAAACTATGACTATGGTAAATCATCTCTGATGTAGCATTGGCTGGGCTCCACACACACACATACTCAACCATACCCATTGTTAAATAATATACACAGATTTGCCTGATATTAAAATAGTGGAGGTAACTTTAAAGAGTGGGCAGAATTTTGTTGAAAATTTCAGCTCAAACAGCATAAACCTGAGATTCAGTACCTCCTCCGAGCCCCTCCCTACCTAACCCCTGTGTGTCTGATGCCGATGCGATGGTGGAACAGGAGCTGGTGAGCCGGCTCCCTCCTCTGCCATTCTGGAGCAATCCTAAACTAAGCTAAGCTAGACAGATGTGTAGATGTACTTTTATTGATCCCAAATTGGGAAATTCTTGTGTTACAGCCACATGTATACCTACATGTGGCTGTAACAGTACTAGAAGAGGGTAATATATATCTTTAGAAAAATAAATACAACAAATAACAAGATTAAATAAAATCAAATAACATAGGAAAAAAGAAAAAAAAACTTTGCATACCCTATAAGATCAATAAAAAATAAAATATGCTAAAACTATAGCTATAAACCTTTCACATTTAAACCTTTGCATAGACTTAATATATCTGCAAACTATCTATAGAATAGAATATGTATATATCGAACAGATGTATCATCATAACATAGCATTTATAATATCATTTCCATGTGGCAGTCCTTCATGCCTGCCTCAGATAAATTATTGTAGCTATGGCAGGCTAGAGCGTGCACGATGATGTGTGTGTGCACAAGAAATGATCGGCACTTCTGGAGGTTGTTTTCCAGCAAATGGAATTACAGCCCCAGGAGCAGCCCGGAAGAGCAGATTTTTTTCTATTTTATTTATGGGTTTTTTTTTTCAGTGCATTTAGTGTGTATAATGGTTTTTGTCAAAAATGTGAGGGGAAAAAGTTACCTACACCAGCTCTAAATGGTTGAATGACTGTATGTATAAACAATGTCCTGTAATTAAAGGTTTAAAATGTAAAGTCAGACACCTCTGGTCCAATTTGATTAAACGTTGAGGCGTGATGCACTTTGCTGCCGACAGGACTGAGGGGTGTCTGCGTCATTGATGTGGGATGACATTTTTTACTTGTTTTTCCACGTGTAGTAAATATCACCCGTGATGATCCATAAGCCATTTCTCTTGTCCCAAAATGACATAATGCAGCTACGTGCAAATTCCCCCACCGCTTATGAGACTGTCAGCTCAAACGCTAACCTCTCCACATTTCACTCAGCATCAGCTTTCGTAGGTGGCTTGAATCGAAATCTCCCCTTTCTGCCCCATTTGTTTGTCCCTGCTGGGCCTGCATACACAAAGAGAGACACGGCTTCGGGGCATCAGGCAGCTCGGGCGGCTTAATAATTCATGGCTTGTCATTGTGAATCACGGCATGCTCCCCTACCGCAATCGTTGGGATCATTTGTTCAGCAAACCCTGCTAAATGCCTCTCCCATTTGTCACAACAATAATTAAACATTTCACATTGATCCAGCCACCTGTGGGGGATTCCCCTGACCCAGAAAAGCTGGCAAACACTCAGGTTACTCTTCACATCTATTTTTGTGATTTTAGATGGAGTTCACAGTCGTACTGCATCTCTGCTGCTCCACAAGTTTGCAGATTTTGTTGCAGCTGGAGTTCATGCAGAAAACGGAGAAGTTTGCAAGGGGAACAGACTGATGTTTTCCTTCCCAATCTAAGTTGAGGCGGGTGCAATATTCTACAGGTTTATCAGACATGCTTGATTTATCAAGCAGAATCTGGCCGTAATCAAGTAACATGAACTCATCAAATACATAAACGTTAAAGGATTTTTATTTTTTGTCGATAATGTCTTTTTTGCAGAATAAATAATATTAAAGTAATTCTGTTGTCTGATTTTTTTGTCACATTTTATGAGGAATGTTTATTTCATGAATATAAAATTGTGGCTAAGTTAAATAGTTTTGACTGAACCAAATCATTGACTCCAATCATAGTTTACAATCTTGAAAGAAACTGAATGAAATGGTAATTTTTAAATTATTGAATGAATTCTTTAATTGAATCACCACCAATTGTTAATAGGACTGAAGCTCTACCAAAGATTTGCACCACTAATAGCCAATGAAAATTGCAAGAAAGAAAAAAAAAGAAAAAAAATGGCATAGAGAAGGGGGCAATCCACAGTGCATTAGAATAGAGGGAAATCATCTGACCCCTGGGTTGACACCCATTGCACACCTCTCTGGCCAGGAAGAGGTCTCCTCTCTCTGTGATCCCTCTCAACATTTCTTCCATTTTTCCCTGCTCTGTCTCTGGGTTTTGGAGATTTTTTCTTGCCCACGATCAAGACTGAGTCAGGGGGTGTCGTCCTGTTTTGTCTATTGTAAACTTGTGGGCCTGTAAAGCCCTTTGAGACTGTAAACTGTCACGGCTCCTGCATGCTCCCAACCTCCCTTGTGTCTCCTCTTCCTCCCCTGTTACTCTGTGTCCGTCTGTGTGTGTGTGAGTGTGTGTGAGTGTGTGTGCTGCGCTTTGTTGTCCTCATGCCTGTGGAGCTCACCTTGTGTTTCCTTGTGTCCAGGATTCCCTCGTGCCCTTTGTGTCTCCCTGCCAGTCCTCGCCACACCAGCCAGCCTCCTGCTTCTCTGTCTGCATTTGGGTCCTAAAACAATCCAAACCATAACAGTAGACAGTGATATGGGATCTCAACAAACTTGAACTGGAACTTGAACCGGACTGAGGCTTCAACATGGCTGCCTAATGTGAAGAGCGATCATAAGCACTTCGCTGTCTCAACAGCTTGTGTTTTCCCATCAGTTTGGTGTGTTCAGTTCAGTTCAGCGGAGCAGTGTGTGATCCCTTCTCTTGTGTAATCGTTAAGTGTGTCATCACCAATTTTTTCAGTTGTACAAAATATAGCCTATAAATATCAGTCGTGTCACCGAAGAAACAGAGGAAATGAGGAATTTGCCACGTTATCAGCATCGGGGCTAACGTTAGGGTAGACAGCTGCCGAGGTAATGTTATGGGTACATTTAGCTTAGCTAGCTAGCTGGCTAGCCCCAATGCTGGGCTAACGTGACGTTAGCCAGCTAGCTAGCTAGTTAGCTAGCTAGCTAAGCTAAATGTACCAATAACGTTGCCTGTTGTGTGTGTGACTTCACATGGGATATTATAATAAATGTATGACTATACTGCATTGTCTTTGCAAGAGTAGTGCATATCCCATTATGTCAGTCACATAGATTTCTAAATACATACACCTCCTGTCCGTTTAGAAAATAATTTGCTTCAGTTTACAACAGTATTGCTCTTTAATTGCAGAAAAAAAAATTGCCTATTGTGGAAAGGAAAAACATCATATATCTCTGCCAGTTTTTAAATCTGCCCATTTTTTCCAATTCCAATATTTTCTCCTATTGGACACGCCGAGGTGGGCGCTGCGCCCAAGTTAAAAATTTTCAACTTGGGCGCAGCGCCTTGTCCAGCGGCAGCTCCAGCCTCGCGCTGCGCCCTCCTCGGCGCAGAGCGGAGCGTCGTGGCGCCCAGCAACCACATACACAATGAATGGCTACGGCACCGAGGTCGGCATCAAGCGCGCGCTGTGTGAAAGGCGCTTTAGCTACCTCGGCGGCTAACATTAGCCGCGATGCTGATAGCTAATGTGGTGTTAAATAGCTAGCTAGCTAGCTAGCCCCGATGCTGGGCTAACGCGACGTTTTGGCAGAATGGTGAAGTCACATTTGGCTTCGTCATCCTGGGTCCCAATAAAAATATTGCTGTGCTGTTCCTTTTCTCAAATAAGTCAGACTACACCTAATTATTATTAATAAATCAGACTAATACAAACGTGGTAACTGATAGCTAGTTAGGTGTTTTAACTGGCACAAATAGCTGAAGCCTGTTCACACATCAAAGTTATTTCTTTTGTGACCGATTGCAGCATGGCCAGAACATGTGCATTTTTC
>OMLB01042650.1:0-14741 GCA_900302555.1 Myripristis jacobus
GACACTGCTGTGACTGTACCTAACAAAAATCCTTATAATATTTATCATTTATGACATTCATCCAGAAAACCTCAGGACAATGAGATGAAACCATGCATGCACACACACACACACACACACACACACACACACACACACACACACACACACACACACACACACACACACACACACACACACACACACACACACACAGTGAGAAACAGTGAGAAACAGTTAGAAAGTCCTACAGGTTGAATGATCAGCTGTGAATAGTAATTAGTAATTGAATTAGTAATCCAGTTACTTTTTAGAGAGAATAATTAGTAAGTAATTTGATTACAATTTGCCAAAAGCAATGAGTAACTTTAATTACTTTATGAAGAACACTATATATCTATCTGTAACAATATATCAATAATAATATATCTGCATTACATAAGCATATTGTCCTATCCCTAACATTAAATATGTTGTCAAACGGCAAAGTATAAAGCTTTGACTTTCAAATGCTTTACTGTTATTTAGGGTACATTCTATGGGAACCAGTCCAGCTCACGTGTACTTTACCTATATAAAATTTTAGCTCAACAATGAAATTAGGCAATTCACTTGCTAGTCCAGGCATGGGGGTAGGCAGAATTAGTATGTGTATTTGTGTGTGTGTATGTGTACATGTGTGTGTTGTTGTTGTTTTTTTTTGTTGTTTTTTTTTGACAAACAAGCGTTTGTTCCGGCACACTAATTACAGCTGGCGTGGATGGAGGCTGGGAGAGTTTGCCAATTACAGGATAGACTCTCTGTGTGTGTGTGTGTGTGTGTGTGTGTGTGTGTATGTGTGTGTGTGTGTGTCTCAACTAGGGACGTGTTTGGGTTTGTGAACCTAATCAAGGTGTGAGTAGGAGGCAATTGGCCTGGCTTGATTTGACACCTGTTTGATTTATTCACTAATCAGAACCAATCAAGCTCCGGCTTCGACTCAGGGGGGCGATCACAGCTCACCTTCTCAGCAATGAGCGGCTCAGTTTTCAACTACTTGAAACTTAATGCTCTTTCCCAGATTTCCAACAGTGTTCCTATTTTCCTCATAAGCCACTCATGGTGATTTACAGTGATTTCAGAAGAGCTCAGGGGGTTATACTCCATTTTGCGTTCTGCCTAACAATGCCTTCTTGCTTAAATCACTGTAAACCCAGGCCTCCAATGAGTTATTGCTCTTACAAAACATGGCAATACAGAATTTAAGGAATAAAAATTGAATACATTATATACATGTTTAGTGAGAAAGAAAATGTTTTTTCAACCTGTACTTGCATATTAGTGTTCCACCTGATAATACTGCCTCTGAACAGTAGCTAAACAATGTGGTTGCTAAGTGCAACATAAGCTTATGTACTTACTTACTTAGCTTTACTGAGGACCAGAGCTGTTTGCTGTGTAAAATAAAAGTGAAATTAATTTTTTGGGAGGGAGGGTTTTAAATCTGCATGGAGAAATTTATCCAACAGTTACATGCAAGTACAAGGTTAAAATGTAAGTGTTGCTCAGATTAGTAATAAGAATGGTTAAAGACTAATTAAATATTACAGTGATGTGGTTGAAAAATACAGTCACAATAATAGGCCTACAGTTCTATTGTATCAGATATCCCTCCATAATCATGTGATACAGCATCTAAAAAGATTAATAAATAACCAGAAGTATTAACTAAATCCATTCAAATGTCTAACTTCAAATCTCAATATCGTAATAATTTGTTGTGGCGCCTTGTGTCATTCCTGTGCCAAGGAAATTATGATCCCTGTGGCTCTTCCACCTCCTCCAGACCGACCTTCATCACATCCTCAGTCTCAGCTGCCCACTTAACAGTCAAATGTCATAACACACAGAACCAATCCAATTTACGCACCGCAGGCAAGAGTTGTCCTCTTTTGAATGCAGTAGCCAAAGACTGAAATAATAACTATGCACACATTATCAATCAGTGCATTCATTAATAATTGTCATCACAGTTCATCAAATACACCACTTCTCACAAACAGACAAATATGATTTCCAGTGCTGCTGACAATAACACATCAACAAACCTGCCGCCAAACACCACACCTGTCAGATCTTGGTTGGGTTTTGTTTATAGGCCTGTAGCACATTCCCAAACAATCTTATCAAGTGTGAGGGGACCAAGGCAGGGGAAACAGATGAGGTTCAACGTTGAACAGAAAATAGGCTTTTATTGCCAGCTTTCAAAATGCAACTCAAAGCTGGAGGCAAAATAAACCTAAAGAAAAGTAATTTCCCAGGCTTGTGGAGCCTCAATTGGTTAAGGTGTCACTGCAGAAGCTTCCTTCGCTTCTTTCTAGCAAGTGAGGAAATTTGAAATTTAAAATTGTGCCTCATAATTCTTTCCTGGTTTTTCTAAGCTGACATGCTGGTAGACTGTAAATATGATGTACATGCTGGGAATTTCCAAATTTTGAATTTAAATGGGAATGCAGGTTTATTCCAACCCAAAACACACTAACGGTGGCTCACTGGTGCTGGTTTATGCAGAGGTGCAGCCTCACTGGGGCTGGACCGTGCCTTGTTAGTGTCTAGATGGAAACCCTAGATCTGCAGAGCTCTTGCACACTCTTGCACATATGCACTGGATTTAGCACAGTAGCGCTTCACTCTGCCTTTACCCTAAACCTTACCTTAACCTTAACCCTAACCACAATTGCAAGAGTTCAAACCTACATTACAGAGTTTCTCAAATCTAGGGTTACCCGCTAGACAGGACCTGTACCCCCTCCATGGTGCTGTCTGTGGTGCTGAACTGCAGGGCTCCTCAGGGTGGAGGGAAGCTGCTGTCCATGGTGCTGAACTGCTGAACTCAGTGTTTGTGTGTGTATAGGTACCTTTTCAAAACATTCAAGGCAGATGTATACACATACACAGATATATATACACTTTTTTAAACAACTTTCAGTAGTTTTTAAGTAGACCTTCAACTAAAAGTATGGACCTGTTGTCTCTTACTGCACAAATGAAATGCACCAGCAGGCTCAACAGCAATCTCAGTGCAGACCATAGCTCTAAATAATCCCAAATGGGACTCTGCCATTTTGCCCAAAGCGTTGTCATTGACACTGGCAAAGGTTGCACTTCCTCCAAGAGCCAGAGCTGCTAACAAGTTGAGGGCCTAACAAGCAGGTCTACAGGATAACAGCCAATAAAAAAGACAAAAAAATTCTCTGCTCAGATTTTTTTTTTTGTTCCTCCCACATTATACCAACATTTTATTTACATTTGAATCTCACTTTACTCAAGTATACATCATAGTTTTATTTCAGTTATAACAGTAAAGTGTTTCAGCGCCTAGTTTACTCTTAGTTTTGGTTTATTAACTGTGTCTGCTGTCCTTTGCCCATTCACACAAGCACATAATAACTTGGCCACGCAATGACTGGCATTCCAGCAGCTGTGCATAAAAGACCTATTAGCACAAAACAAGTGTTACAAGCGACATGTTTTCAGCAGCATAACACTACTGACTGACTCTAGAGATACTGCAGAAATACTTTAGGTAGATTTTGATTATATGATGTGAAATCTTTAGTACCCTCACTTGATTTCCAGAATGGTTTGTTGTAAAATCTAAAATGTGGGTAAATTGTAGCAAACAGGCCAAACATTCAAAATCACTCAAACATTCAAGTAATTTTAATATAATTTTGATGAAAGATGGTGTTCCTGTGCCCATCTTGTCCAAGGCCCAGGGTCAGTGCTGTACATTGCCCCCGTGGGCAACCCTGTATGTAAACTAAAGGAGCGAAGAAGCGAGAACAAATATGGATCATGAAAAAAATATAAGGAAGCATTCACATACAATGGGATTAGCTTTAGTAAATAAATAATTAAATAAAATCTACAGAGTTACTTGAATCCATACTGTCCAACAACCTACACACACACATACACACACACACACACACACACGCACACAGAGGCGCAGTTGGACTCCAGTTTAGTGCAGAGTATTTCGTTTCATCCACCCTCTGTGCTGGGACTGTTTGAAGCAGAGCAGGCTCTTCTGTTTGATGGAGACTTACCTTCTTCCTGCTCTCCTCTCAGCTTCCAGAGAAACTTCTCCTCTTTGATGTGTCTCCCTCCTCCACTCTTTGCCTCCCGCCATTCTCTCTCTTCTTCTTTTTTTTCTGCCTCCTTTCCTCCTCCCTCCTAAGGAATCCGTTCTGTGTGGAAGGAGGGGATAGAAATGTCACTGCATCGCCTGCAGAGCCAACTGGAAAAACCAACAGCATAGTTTAATAGTAGCAACACCTTCCAACTCACCTCCTGCTTCAGTAGCTGAGTTAACATGGAGCCTGATATTCCATAAATAATCAGAACAACAGTGCAGTCTGAATAAAAATGTAACTACATCAGATGAAGTAAAGAGCTGGTATAAGCCTTTGATAATCCATTCAGTAGGAGAATAGTCACTGCTAATTGCCATGTAAACACTTAAACTGTCTTTTCCATCTGGTTGGAATATACTATAATATGTTTCTGCACATGCTGGCACATTTACAATAAGTGACATTCTTAATATTTATTCTGGTTACATGCTTTAGTGGGTGTAAATTTACCATAATGTATCAGATCACTTTATTTATTTATCACTTATGGTAGCAGTTTGTTTAGAATCTTCATTTAGAAGGAATTGATTCGTTCAAAATGCTAAAATATTCTGCATATATTCATCAATATTTTATTAGCATAGTAAGTTTGGCTTCTCTGCTAATTAGGGGTTACTCTAGCATATGTCTTATAGACCTAGGCGCTATCCATGTTATTGATTTTATTTCAGAGGTGGCAGAGCTGCCATTTGTCAGCTGGCAAAAAGGTTGCATCAAAATAAATTCAGGCATTGATATAGCCATCAAACAGCATACTCGGACAATACACAAAGCATTTGTTATCGAGTCACATAACAAATTACGATCAGTCCTGTTACCTGAAATTGATTGCCTGAAAAATGACCCATGTACGATCACGGGACACACAGCAGCGTATGGTCTCTTCCCCTCATAAAATTATCACCTCCTCTCCCACCTCCTGTCTCTCCCACATCTCTGTTTCTCTAACCTCTCACCATCCTTTCCTACTTCACCTCCCTTTTTCCAAAAAAGAAAAGAAAAGAAAATCCACTTGTTTCCTTCTCCCTGCTAATGTACTAATACCACATCAATGCCAGCACCTATGATATTTTTTCCAAACAACAGACTTTGGCAACAGATTTTGGCATCACTGGAAGTATATAGCCCACTTCTGTCCAGTACATACAGAAGAAACATTATCTGCATGAAAAAAATATACATAGGCCCTTTTTTCTGATTTTTAATCTGTTATATCTGGCACATTTTAGAAATATAGAAATTCTCTGGTGTGATACCCTACTTAAGCCTGGTACAGACACTATTTTGGGATCAATATCCCTAGTTTGCGCTGCGTTCCCATTACTCTTTCTAGTCTGCAACATCAACTGTTTCCAGTGCCTTCATCCTGTTCAGTGTTCATGGTTTAAAGTAAATGGCCAGAGAGGCAAAATTTTGACCAAACTCCCCAGTTCATATTGTTGGGCTAAAGAAAAAAGACAAGTCAGTGGTGCGTCAGGATGGCTTAACCTGGAATTGTACTTTGAAAATGAACGTAAACATCTCTGTGGAACTACACAGAGATGGATTTTACGGATAGACACAGATTGCGGAGGAGTACACCTCCTAAATCTCAACAATGTGGTGTGCGGTCAAACTTGCTGATTGGTCGTATTGTCCTACTTTCTGGCGGGAGGTGGCTTCAGAATGTAATCGAATAATCAAACAAACTTGGGCCGGATAGAAAAGCGCCTTACAGATTCAGTTTGAAAATATAAATGCAACAATGCAATGTCGTTTCACTGGGAGGATTTCTGTGTCCCGGTTTCTTCCATGTTTTCAGTGTCTTGTGGTGTTTTGTGTTTACTAAATGTGTCTCTGAACTGCACCTTGTGCACTCTCACCCACGTACAGACGAAGAAGCCTGTACCAGCCTTTAGTGGGTTGCAAGGTTGTTTCTCAGCTGGAGGACTTGGGTTTGATCACCTGTGCCATCACACCTGTCTGTTCATTCTGCCAATTTAAAGTCTCAAAGTATCTTAAAGTGTTTTTTTTTTTTAGCTTCACCTTTTACATTTGTATTTACCACTTTATCAAGTTGCTCAATTGTGCTCCAACAGCAATTATAATGTTCCCTGAATCCCAACAGCATTTGATGGCAGCATATACTTCCTACTGTAGTGTTGCGGTGCAGAACAGTTGAGGAAAATCTAGGAGATAATGAGGTAAACTAGACTTTTAGACCTACAGTGCAGTGGTTTTTCTTCAGAATATGTGGATTTTATTGTTTGGACTCATTTTAAGGTTGTTTTTATAACTATAAAGTCATTCACTTTCCATTTAGTTATTTTATAAAATACTGAAATGAAGCTGTACCAGCTAGTGTGCTGTGTGTTACATTGCTGTACTAACTTCACCAGAATTTTTCATGTTTGGGTAAACTCTCCCTTGAAGCACAGTTTGGTGCCAACAAAATTTATTTAAAAAAATGTGGAAAAGAGTGCATGAGCTGCTGCATTTGGAACCACTTGCAGAGAGTTTTGCCAGTTTTGCTGTACTGTGGGCGACGCTATGTGTTACATTCACACAGGCGAGTCCCTGTATTATCACAGTCCACCAGTAAAATACTTTACTTACTTGAAGATTTCCTAAAATTACCATTATGCAAGGACAAAATCAAATGACCAAACTCACCTAGTACGACTGACCTAGCGAGGGTTTATCAATGCAATCCAATGCCCCCCTTCAGCAGTTCTCCCATACTGTCGCCGAGATGAGAATCAGTTCTCTTTGCTGGTTAAATAAAGCTCACAAGTCTTCCCTTTCCCTCACTTTTCTCTCTCTCTCGCTCTGCCTCGCATCCTCCCAGGTACCTCGACAGAAACGAGGTGGCTCTGGCCTCCCTCACTAAGGCCCAGAGCGAGGGAGGCAGCGTCCGGCTGGTCACCAAGGAGAACTTCTTCAGCAAAAGGAGGTCTGCATCTTCACTAACACCACCTGCTCCAGAGAGGTAGGACAGGGGGACGGATGGGATGGCTGAGGGCGGATCAATAGATTGATATGACCGGAAAGTGCAAAGCGTGTCTGAGGGTGGTTCTGGAATTCTCAAAGGGTCTTAAATTATATTATGTTATTATATTAGGTGTCATCAGCCTCTTTAACGCCTTGAGTGCAATTTTACAGTCCTTAAGTTAGTTTTAGATGTTGTGAAAGTAGTGTGATTTCTTGCATGTTTTTGCCTTGCTGGCAGGCAGAGCGTAAAGATGACCGTGTTGGTCTGTCCGTCTGTTCAACACTTTACTCCAAGGCAAAATCTGTTGGGCTGATTGCCATGAAATTTGTTGAGCACATTCATGCTCCTCAGAGGATGAACTCTGTCTGTTTTGGTGTCCACATGACCTTTCTTCTAGTGCTAACTTTGCACGCAAAATATCACAAAATTTAAGAAGTGCAATCATGCACTCCCGAAAGGAAGATTCCTCCTAATTATGTTGACCCTAAGACCTTTCCTCTAGCGCCACCATCAGGCACAATTTTGTACTTGTACACAACATAATGTAAGGGACTCATTGCCCAGTTATTTGCTGAACATACTCATGCTTCCCAGATAGGATTGGGCAACATATTGATATCATATCAGTATTGTGATATATGACCAGATATCGTCAGGGATTTTGGTTATTGTAATATCATGATATGTCATAAGCAGTGTCTTTTCTTGATTTTAAAGGCTACATTACTGTGAGAAGATGCAATTGTCTAAGCTTAATCGATTTTTGTAGCTGTTCTGTTATTTGCCTATACCTGCTCGGTCATTAAATCCACCTTAGTAATCACAATGTTGTCACAATATCGATGATCAATAGCAATATACAGCAAAAAATATCATGATATTAGATTTTGTCCATATCATCCAGCCATGTTTCCAGGGCATGAACCTTATCAATTTTGCTGTCACTCTCACCTTTCCTCCAGTGCCCTCTCAGCTCAAAATGTCAACTTTGATATCTCCGTTTCTATGTCGTTGCCATGAAATGCACACGCTTATACTCCCCAGAGGATGAATCCTGTCAGCTTGGGTGACCTCATGGCCTTTCCTCTTGCGCCACCCTCAGACCAAAATGTACAAACCCCCTTCTCCCACTATTTGCATTCCCACAATATGAACCAAGCCAATAGAGAGCCAGTGGTTGAGGGTCCACTTTAATGTCTATTCAGTT
This sequence comes from Myripristis jacobus, assembly GCA_900302555.1. Lineage (NCBI taxonomy): Eukaryota > Metazoa > Chordata > Actinopteri > Holocentriformes > Holocentridae > Myripristis > Myripristis jacobus. The sequence goes on from OMLB01042650.1 coordinate 8,336, forward strand.
CAGTCTGATCACACAGAGTTATGTGTTGATAGCTATGCACTTACATTGGGGATGTTTTCTACACCTCAGATTGGTCTGAAGTCTTAGATGTAAGTTGATGAACCTTGCAGACACCCTGAAGCTGGACAGATGGGCGGATGTGTTGATGGATGTAAAAATGTCTTATCGTGGTTTTAAATGACAAGGTCAGAGCACTCGAAGATAAAGGCGGCTGGACTTTCACAGGAATTATTTTTTGTCGGGAGTGAGTGCATTTTCATTCTCCCTCCCTCAGTTGTCTCCATGGAGATCTGTATGTGCCTTGTGGGAGAGGCTGAAAAACCCACTGAGTGTGTTAGCACTGTTAGTACAGACCATAATACAAGCCACTGGGTGAGATGCAGGGGCCTGCTCACCACATGCAGAGAATATCACTATGGAAACCTCCAGCAAACACACATACACAAACAACTGCCCCTGTGACATGTTGCATACATATGAAAATGCCTTCATAATAGACCATGAAGTATTTTAGTATTTTATCTATACATAATGCATTAAGTCTGTTAAATATTACAAATGTTAAAGCTGCACAAGGCAAGATTTCCTTAAAACACACTTGTCTAATCAGTCTAAATTACAAGGAAGTGCAACATGAGAGAAGAGCGTCTCATCCCTTTTAATTGAGATGCTGTAGATTTGTCCTGTTTGTCTGAGTAAAACGCTGTTATCTAGTACAGGCACTGGCAGGGAATCTTCATCACCCACAAGAAGTGACAAATTATGAAATACTGAGTGAAATACGAATAGTCTCCTAAACAGCAGTGAAGAGAGCTTCCTTCAGAGGAAGTTGGCCTCACCAATTTTAGATCTTTTGCTTCGCTCCTCCCTTCAGCTTCCTTAAAGAAACACTTGACAGTCAGGTTGGTAAACATGAGCGTGCTGTGTCACGGCACATGATTTCTGGGTCATGAATTTCATTTTCCAAACTGTTACGTCTTGCTGCCATTTGGAGCTGCCAACATGCAACGTTGCCTAGTGCACGTCATTTTAAATTTATTTGAAGTCATATGCATATTAGTAGCGCAAATATACTGAAAAATACGTTTTAGTGTGATACTTAAAATTGATTTGAATAAGATTTTCTCCAGGCTGATATGTATAGCAACAGCCACCAACAAGCTCCATGTATCACTAAGAGGAATGTATAATTTGAATAACATTTTTCTGATGTCGCATAATATGCTTCACCGTGCCAAGTTTGGGCACACTAGTAAAAAGTCTATTTCTGTCTCTCTTTCAAGCACATAGATGCTGTTGGCACAGCATTGGTCTCTTGGTACTTCCAATTTTTGGTATCCTCTCAACTTTGAAGCAGCGAAGAGTTTTTTTTTTTAGATGGTTCTCCTTTATTTTAGGGTTTTCTTCTCCATTTCAATGATTAAATCTCTCTGTATCTCTATCTCTTTCTGGCTCTGTTCCTCTCCCTCTCTCTCTCTTTCTCTCTGTGTTGTGAACCATGGGGACAGAGAGGAGAATTTAGTCCATCTGTCCCCCCCAGCGTGGCTCTAGCACCCTGGTGGGACACCGTGGCAAATGCCCAAACTCACCGTCCTTTGCCAAAAGGACAGGCGCGCACACACACATACATACATGCAATTTTGTGCAGAGGCCTACCCTGTATACACACCGAGCACATACACATTTCATGCACGCACTGCAGCCATATGTCCCTCAGCCCTGTAACGGCAGTATTCGCAGCAGGCACAGATTTTCCTATTGGATGAATATATATTGAATTGTATTTGCTATTCTGCTGATGTTGAATGAACTCAGCTTTACATCGGATCTGGTCTCCTGGGCTTAGAGATTGCTGTAGATCAAGTGGGTCAGAGTAACTTGGCTGTGCATTTTGGTGTACTAAGGGTGAAAAAATGTGCCCCTGCCACAGAACTTGAATGGAGTTGAATGGTCTTTGCCGTAGTCATTTGGCTGCTACAGAATAAAAGGGCAATTATATTTCTTTTCTATTGAAACAAGTCATAAGGGCTGTTGAGTGTGTCACATTTCGCTTGGGAACTGTGCAGATGTGTTGAGCTGAAAACAGAAATTACTAAAAGAATGGTGAACATTTCAAATTGTGTGTCCTGGAGTGTTACATGGAACATTAGCAAGATTGTGCTTCTCCTATTAGCCTCTCCAAAATGACATCTGCATGCATGCCAAGACTTAAGCATACAATATGATCCAGCTGACAGAAGTATCTACTGGACACTGTGAGATGATTATACTGCCAATCCTATCATCACACAGTGGCTATGTTGGCCAATGGCCTTAACTCCCAAAAAGTCAGCATAGTCGTTTAAATATTAATGTCTGATCAATCTGTTGCCTGTGAAGTGACCATTCTTGTGTTTCAGCGCATGCAGTCGTGTATCCCTGATGAACGCTTTTACATGTCAGGTGCTTTCCAAAATAATATGATGGGTTTTTTTCACCTTTTCTTTTCAATTTACATGCCATTTGCGGTCCTCCGTGGTTGATCACCCTGGGGGTAATTTGTGGTTTTCATCGCCCTCCTCCACTGTGAGGTCAGAGCACAAGGTCAGACACAACAACCTGGAGCTGGGGGTTGTTTCTTGCTCCAGGACACTTTAAGAGAGCTGGAGTTATAGAGGATCAAACCCATGAGCTTCCAGTTATAGGACGATCTTTCAAACCCCCAGCTGCCTTAAGTGTTTGGATGCTTGTCTCCTGAGCATCTTATAGTAACCGTAAACACAGGGCAGCATTAGAATGAATGCATATAATTGATTGGCTCTGTCTTTCTCTTGCCCTCTCTCTAGGCAGGACAAGGACTCCCCTAAAGCAGAGGAGGGGCGACCTTCCGAGGTCCCAGAGCAGCCATCATCAGAGTTGGGTTACCTGCAGGCTGTGGACAGCGAGGGTGTCCCTCTGTGTCTCTCCTGCCAGAAGGCCTGCTCTACCACCGGTGGGCCCTGGGACACCCGGTTCTGCAGCCACAAGTATGTAGGACACAATAGTGGAGAAGTGTTAAATAGCAGCTCCGGTTATATGGTGCGTGTCGTGCATCTATACAAACACAAACTGGGTTAAACAGAGCAGCTTCTGCAGCTGCAGGGATGCATCAGTTACAATGGACTGGATTCATGCACAGCTATAGAAAAGTCTGGTAAATGAACTGAGAATTTACAGGTCTTTGGAAAGTTTGTGAGTTGCACAAAAAGTTGTGAGGAGTATGGAAATAACTGTGTTCATTCCCAGTAGACTTGTGTCAAATAGCAGATGCATATAAATCTTAGTGTTTGTTTTACCCTGCTTGGAGCACCAGATGGGTGGGGTTTACTGCATCAGGACAATGCAGGCAGTCTTAGGTAGGTTGTCAGTCAGAGAAAAGTATATTAAATTAACTTTCAAATAGCAGTGGCTGCCTAAAGTTTCTGGAACTCACTGTCCTACGTGCCAAAGCCCACCCATCTGGCACCTAAGTAAATTCAATCACACTCAGGGCTTTAAGAAGCTGAATTGAGAGTTTCCATGGAGAACAATACCAATAACGCATGACAATACATAATGTTGACTTCACCTCATTGTTTTACTAGCTTTTCTTTGCTATATTTACTATCTGCAGCTTTACATTGCTTTACTGTCTAACAGTGTGTCTGCCAAGCGGTGTATGATGTGGAAAGAATTCTGCTTTTTGAAGACTGAGAGGAAAAAAAAGACATTGGCATTCTCAGATCAGTCAGTAACTTTTGTGATTTAATGGTCTTGTTAGACCTTCATAAGACCTTAGTGTTGCAAACACACCATTTTTTTTTTTTTTTTTACAGTTTCTTCTGAGGACGTCAGGACCCTGTAGGGATGAAAAGTCACAATGTTCTCTCTCTCTCTCTGTGCTATTAAAACTACACACTTGAGTCACAAGGTTCCTCTGTCCAAAAATAAAGGATTTTTATTTATTAATTTTTATGGAGAGGAATGAAACCGTGACTGGCCAATCTCTGCATGGATGACAGTTACATCACATGGTGGAAGAATTCTGATCTTGCCTCTTCATCTTAGTTTATTTTAGAATGAATGAATGAATTATTTTTTTCTTCTGGTGTCATACCATTTAAACGACCCAAGCCATATTGGATTACATGACATTCAATTATAGCAATATAGAACACAGACTTCCTGGCCATGTAACATAATAATACAAATTTAAAATACTATCAGACATTATATATTTTCTTAGTGACCACGCTTTATCAAAATATTCTGCAGTGGCTAATGTTTCCTTCTCAAACGTCTTTCAGTTATTTCAAAGTCTCCCACTGAAAAGTAATCAAGATCTTCCCTATTAATCTTCTTACAGAAACACTTCCTCAAATCACAATAAAGGACAAGGACATAATAAGCAAAGGACAAAACAAAACAAAATGCATTGAATTTCCTGAGCTCATTTTTAATCAAGCCGTATATCCTGCGTTTTGGCTCACTCCTCATCTCACTGGCCCGTCTTTCTTTAAACTGCGGGAAAATGGCATCCTTGACTGAATTAGTATTGACTTTTTCTTTCAAGATGCACATTTCCTCACACCTTGATCTCTGAAATAAGATGTGAATATGCTCTGCTCGAGAGCCACTCATCTGTATGTCCCTCATGACCTCTTACATAATTTATTGTCCCTCATCAGTCTATTCTGTTTTTCTAATTTAGACGGCTATCATGCTATGTATATAGTAAAATCTAAGTTACTAAATTTTAAGACAGCACAAACTCATTTCATAGCAAAGCACTGCATGTAATAACCAGTGCTTCTATGCATGTATGTACTTTGCAATAAGCTGCTGTATGTTTGGTTGCAGGTCAGTGGCTAACATTAGCTAGCCAGGTAGCACAACATCAACCTCATTCTCCAGAGGAAATGAAGGCAGCGGATCCACACATTCAAATGAACTTACAGTTGAGAAGGGCCCCATGTGACTGTGCAGAATCTGCTCTCATCAACCTCATAACCCGCTCCAGTCCAGATGTTTTGTATTTCCCTGCTGTCAGGTGCCAGGAGGAGTTCCAGCTGCGCTCCAGCCAGGGCTACATGCGCTCGCGGGTGCTGGAGGTGGAGCAGGGCGTTTGCCAGAACTGTGGCCTGGACGCCCACCGGCTCTTCCTGAGGGTGCGCGACGCCCCGCCCTCCCAGCGCAAGGAGATACTGGAGAACACGTGGCTCACCCAGCTGCCACTCAAACAGGTCAGACACCACAAAGGGTCAAAGGGACCAGGGACAAAGGGTAACTCGTTATTCCTTAATGTGGAGTTTGCATGTTCTCCCCGTGTCTGCGCGGGTTTCCTCCGGAAGCTCCAGTTTCTTCCCACAGTCCAGAGACATGCAAGATAGGGAACTGGAGATGCTAAACTGCCTCTAGGTGTGAACGCGTGCGTGAATGTGCTTGTTTGTCTGTCTGCCCTGTGACGGAACGGCAACCTGTCCCGGGTGTTCCCCTGCCTTCTGCCCAATGAGCGCTGGGATAGACTCCAGCACCCCCTGCAACCCTTGCGAGGATAAGAGGCTTGGAAAATGAATGAATGAATGAGTCATTAGTAATGTGGATATGATGACCAAGCAGGTGGAGGCAAACAATAGTGCAGCATGAACAGTCTAGTAAGTTCAGAAAATGCATCCTTTAAACCCAGGAAAAGACTGATGCCACATCACAATATAATGATGTGATATGATATCTACATCATGTTATTGATATATTATCTACATATATATACACATATATCATCCAGCCCTACATCACTGAAGCATTCAGGACACGTTTCCTCTAAGATGCTCATGTATGCCTGATCTAATGTGTCGCATATGTCAGTATCTCTAATATTTTATCATTAAATAACAGCATCTTGTCTGTCAACAGTTGTTCCATGTGTCTCTGGAGATTTAGTTGAAACAAGTGGGTGCTGAAGTTTTGAGAGGCAAATGATATTAGATGCAGAGCCTTTGCCATAGGCTTAGGGTTTAAGTGAATTAACACCCCTAGCACCATCAGCACATCATAAGTACATAATTACTTCACTAGAATTAGAATTTAATAGAAAATGCCATAATGCACACAAAAACTCGAGGGGGTGCATGCTTTCCAGGTCAGCTGTTACATCACTCTCCGAACAGTCATTTTGTAAGTGTGTGTGTGTGTGTATTTGCGTGAGTGCAAAAATCAGGGCGCTCTGTACTCTCCATCCCCACCCACACATATATGCACACTCATACACATACACACACACACACACACACACACACACACACACACACACACACAGAGGTAGATCTACACTCCAAGGGGCCAGCTCCCAGTAAATGGATTGCTGGGCCCATTGATTTTTCTTTTTCTTCTCCCGGTGCCAGGCCTCGAC
>OMLB01042651.1:2500-12014 GCA_900302555.1 Myripristis jacobus
CAGCCAGGCAGTTTGTGACTTCTGATTTGGATGTTTTCAGTGTTTGGACTGGGTTAGGACCGAGTGGGCGTGTTGCAGTGCTGTGATCCCGGAAGAAACAGTATACGGTCACGTGGTTTACTGCGCAGTAGGTGCTGTGTCAAGCTAAGCGCTTGTAGTTTTTCACCAAAAACTTTATTGCAGGCAAAGAATCAGCAGTGCAATATGCCCTTTTCATGTGAAATATTAACAAAGTGTTTTACCTGTAATTTCAGTGCCCATATAAAGTAGTAGGAGCATGGGAGCCAATAGTGTGTGTGTGTGCGTGTGTGTGTGTGTGTGTGTGTGCGCGCGCGCGTGTGTGGATGGGTGGGTGGTCTGTTGGGAGTTCTACCAGGAATTGAGTGAGTCACTGCTCCTGGCATAGGGCTGCTATGTCATCCCTAATACTGTCACAAAGCTGCAGCTGAAACCAAATGCAGACACACAATGAGAGGTGTTTAAAATGAAACACAAGGATTTGATTTTATTGTGGGAAACAGACAGGGCAGGTGAGGAAATGGCAGGCTGGGCTGACATGGTGTGGGAGGAGATCAGCTGACTTGCTGGGCCAACATACTGTCCTAATCTGCCTCTGAATGGTTGCCTTAATTGGGTAGGCTGGTTGAGTAAAGAGTTAGGGTTGGGTTAGGGTTAACCAATCACAGGCAGAGTAGGGGCGGGTCTTCACAGTCAATATACTGTTGCTGTGCCTCATTTCAGGGGCTGCAGTCCTCCAAGGACCCAGCCTTTGCTGTCCATGAAGGCTGGGTCCCCTGCAGGCCATGAAGGCTGGACCAAGCAGTCTCTGAAATGGGACAGTCTGGTCTACAGGGGACTTCCTGTTTACATCACCTGCTGTTCCCATCCTGCCCTCTGCCTGTGCTGGATCTATGGATCTGGATCTTATTGTTATATGTTGTGTTTTTGTATTTTGTCTTGTTTTTGTCATCTTTTTTCTCCTAAATTTGTGAGTCTTTTTCTCATAAATTTACCACTTTGACCTTGAAAGTTTTTTTCCTTAGAATATTGCCCCATCTCCCCGGCTCCTTTTTTCCACTTTTGGGCTAGGCTAACTCCTGTGCTAAATGTTGGCACAGTATAGCAGGATAGTTGGTACAGTATGGCTCAATTTGGATTTCCTCATTTTAAATCTGGTTTTGTTCAGCTTTGATCAAAACTAGTTTAAATGGATCCTTTTTGGTACAAAAACTGTCTCGATGTTTTAAGTCCAACTTCAGTTCCTCATTCTCCACCAAAAATCTCTAGTTTTGCATGAGTTGCCTTTTTACCTCAATAATAGTACAAGTTTCAGGAACGAAGCATAGTTAGACATGAACGTTGGAGTCAACCAGTCTGAAAAATTTTAAAAACAGAGAAAAGAAAAGAAAGAACAGAGAAAAGAAAAGAAAGAAAGAGGAAAGAAACAACAATAACATTACCAAAAAATACTGAAATTTGTGTTACCATAAAATTACCACATAAGATAAACTACAATAATTAAATAAAAAACATAGTCGATTTGCCATAAAACTGAATCACAAAAAATCTAGAAACAATCAAGAAACTAGAATTGCAATTAAATTAAAAATTAAGAAAACTTACAAGAAAATCTCTTGCAAAGCAGAAAAAAGTCAACAAAAATAATTAGGTAATTAGCATGAACAAACAAACAAAAAATAAATATTAAATAATCATCTTTAAAAACATGGTGAAAATATTCAAAAAATTGACAGAAAACTTACCATAAAATTACCACACAAGAGTATTAACATTAATAACATTAGCACAAAAATGCTGAAATTTCTGTTTTGAAAAAATTGTCATAAAATTAAAAATGAAAATAAAAAAAAAATAAAATGAAATAAAACAAAATAACTAAATAAAAAACATTGTAAATTTTGTTAAAAGAGTGAAATAAAACCTTAATAAAGAAATTTGTTAAACCTACAAGACAACTATATTTTGAATCATTATTTTGTATATTTAAATATAATTACAAGGAAATTAGCATAAAATTACCCCAAAAGTGTAATGGCCACAAAGGCCAGCGGGTCTTGGCGGGTTCAAGTTGGGTGTCCACAGTGTCCCACTAACACACTGTCAGCCCCTCGCCCCATCAGCCGTGTCCCGCTGTGTCCCTGGCAGCTGCCACAGCCTCTCCCTGCTCACTGAGCTCCAAGTCTCCTCACCTCTGCATTAACCGCTCAGTCAGAGCTGTTGTTTGGCCTTCACTGCCATGTCTCCCTTCTTCTTTCTGTTGGACATCAAAGCAGGAGAAACACTCATCCCTCCACTCCACTCTGCTGGTCAAAGATCCAACCTGCCCAAGTCACTTAGCAGTTCCCTCCTTCATGTTTTTGGCTGCTGTCTCTGCAGCAGACTGTTGCGTGTCTGCAGCCATCGTGTCTGCATTCATACTGCTGGCCTGTCCTCTGTTGCTCAGTGTTTGTGTGTCTCTTCCTCCAGCTGCTGGGACATGGGGTGGCTGTCTGGGGGCGGGCAGCCGTCTGACTCCTCTCTGGGTGTCAGTGGGCTTCTCCTGGTGAAAAGGCGGAGGGCTCCTCTGCAGATGAGGCCAAACCAGTAGAACTGCAGAGCCATGAGCAGAGCGGCCCCCATGTTGCACTGCCATGGGGCCACCAGGGGTACCATGTACACTGGGATGGAGGCATACCTAGAACACAAGCCAGAACTTCATGCAAACTCATGGCTATGTGATGGTCTGAAACCCAGGGCTCATGATTTGATTTCACTCTCCTGACAAAACTGACAATGTTTTTTTATTTAATTATTTTATTTTATTTCATTTGGTAATTTTATGGTAATTTATGGTAATTTTACACAAAAAATTCAGTATTTGGAAGTAATTTTATTGTTTTTTCTGTCTTTTTTCTTTCTTTTCTTTTCTTTTCTCTTTTTTAACTTTTTGTGATAATTTTATTTTAATTACCATATACTTATATGAAAATATACAATCATAATAATTCTAAATATAGTTTTCTTGTAATTTCTTCACATTTTTTTGTAAATGTATTATTCATTTATTTATGTATTGCCAATTTCTTTTGTGATTTGATGATCATTTTCTTATAATGTAAGGTATTGGTGATTGTTGATCTATCTATCTATCTATCTATCTATCTATCTATCTATCTATGCTAATTACCTGATGATTTTCTTGAAAGTTTTTTGTCTAATTAACAAGTAATTTTCTTGTTTGTTTGTTTTTTATTTGTAATTTTCCATTCTCTAAAATTCTAGTTTCTTGATCTTGTTCGGGTCTTTTCTTGTTAATTTGCTCATAAACTTTACCCCATGTTTTAGGGAGAAATCAAGTAAATTTGCTAAGGTTCCAAAGGATTAATGCTGCTTTGCTTATCAGCAAACCCCATAAAATGCTCCTCAAGATATTTTCAGAATTATTTATTGCTACGGTTGAATTTGAAATAGATGTAATTACACCGGCAGTTTTACAGTTTTAACTTGTAGTTTTGATTCACCTGTTATTTCCCCAATCATCTGCTATCAAACTACAGTGTGCTCAACAACAGCTAGGAGAGATGATCAATTCCAAAAGTGGAATGCAATTACAGTAAGGTGCCCTACATTGTACGCTTAAGTCCAAACAGTTCAGAGAGTGTCTGAAGATTATATTTCCTGTGCAGCTGAGCAGGCCCACACTGAATCAACGCCGACATGAAATTCTCTCCTGACTTGAACTGAGAGAGAAAATCATTTAAAAGTCAATACTCGTAAATACTTTTATTTTCTGTGTTAAATAAAGGGAATAGTTTTGAAAAAAGGTGAAATTATTTCACTTCTCTGCTGTTATGTAGGACAGTAGCGGTTCTGCCTTCTAAACTATTTCTATTCATTTTCTTTTAGCAGATCAAAATAATATGGTCAAACAGTGAGAAAACTACAACTTCCAGTCAGCAGTCATAATAAGGTCAATAACCACTGATATTAACAGCTGTCAAATTTTAGAATTACAGTTTTTCCTTAAAGGAAAAACTGCAATTCAGCACTGACACACGAGATCTACTAGATCTTAGTGTCGCCTTCAGTCCTGTGAATCATGACAGTCTGCTGACTCATCTTGAACAGTAGGTTGGCATTAACCCTCCTGTTATGTTCACATTTTTGAACATCTTTTATGTTTGGGGTCAATTTGACCCCTGCAGTTTAAACTTCCACAAAATTATTATAACTAAAATTGTTATCAAAGTTTATGTGTCTGGTACTTTATGTTTCTTTGTTGATTACCTAAATAAATAAAACATAACTCACTCCCACCCCCACTTATACATCCAGTATTCCTATTACGCGACAATTGAAAAATATGCAAATCACCATAAAATCTCACTGATTGATCTGAAATTGGAAATAAATATTAATTTTTGGTGTTTTAATGGCTTTATATTATTTCTAAGTACAGATTGAGAACACTCATTAAATATGAAGCAAAAAAAATGATGTTAATCATTCATTTAGAGACGTTAAACATTGGCTGGGGTCAAATTGACCCCAAACATAATAGGAGGGTTAAGGGTATAGCACTAAATTGGTTGCAATCCTATCTTAAAGATAAGACTTTCTCAGTGGCTGTTCGGCAGTTTTCCCTCTCATCTGCTTTAGTCACCCTGGGGCCACTGCTTTTCTGTCTGTGTATGCTACCTCCTGATAACATTATCAGAAAGTATAACTGATCAATTTTACACAGATGATTCACAGCTGTACCTCCTGCTAAAATCTAGGGATTCCCTCCTGTCTCTCCTTGACTATCTTGAGAACATTACAGGCTGGATGGCAAATTATTTCCCTCAGCGAAACAGTAACAAAACTGACGTCATTATCTTTAGGCCCTGTCAGTCAAGAAGACATTTTGCCAGAAAACTAGGCCACCTCACCTGAAGTCACGTGCAAGAAACCTAGGTGTTACCCTTTATTCCAACAAACAAATCAGTTCTGTTGTTAAAAATAGCTCTGATCAGCTAAGAACCATCTCCACGCGTTCATCACGACTGGACTACTGCAACTCCCTTTACTTTGGCCTTCCTCAGTCTTCACTATCTTGCCTGCAGTCAGTTCAGAATGCAGCTGCAAGGATGCTGACTGGTATTAAAAAGTGCAAGCACATCAGCCCAGTGCTACCCTCTCCTTATTGGCTTCCTGTCCATTTTAGGATCCAGTTTAAAATCTTATTGATTACATTCAAGGTTCTTAATGGTCATAGACCTTATTCACTGGCACTCAGCTCCTAGGTCCCTTAGATCTGACAACAAATCTCTCTTGTATGTCCCTCGGTCATGACTCAATAACACCAGCTGACAGAGCCTTTGCAGTAGCTGCACCACGAACGTGGAACTAGTTTCTGCTTAGTTGTGCTTCCGCCATCTCTGTCTTTAAATAGGCTAAAGACACATATTTATTCACCGGCCATCTTGGGTAAAAAAAGAATAATACCAAAGCATCTTTCAATTAAAATCCCTTTAGCCAAACAAATCAATGCACAAATTATGCTTTGACTTCCATGGCATGCAGGAGGATTCGGATCAGATTAACTGTCTGTTTCCACTATCAGCTGTCACTCACCTCACAGATCACATAAAGCAGGGATTATCACTAGCCCTTGCTAAGCAGACTAGTCTTTTGTCTTAAAGCTTGTCAGCAACCAGAGGGATAAAATGGCCATAACAATAAGTGCACTGAAAGCTCACTGAATTAATCAAGTGATAAAAGCAAGTAGAACATTGGACACTGATGGCAAGAATAACAGCTGAAATCTCTGCACTTTTACGATTATAGCAGTTTATCTCATGAGCAAAGGCAAGATTAGTGTTTTCTACCACTAATCCTGAATTCAGTCAAGGTTATTCCAATTTATGGCAGGAGGCTAACAGTTAGCATTTGGAGCATCCAGCCAGTATCCAGCACTCAGTTACAATGAGAGGAAGACAGCACCTCTAGTGTCCTACAGAACAGCTGGGGGAATAACATCAAATTATTCAATAGGGTGAACAATCCCTTGAGGATTAACATTGTTAAATTAAATCTTACTCTAAATTCTGGTCTGGGCCTTGGAAATAAGCTGGACAGTGACACACAGAGAGACGGATACAGAGACAGGAGGACAAATGATGTGCATCAGAAAGCCAGTGGACAAACCTGCTGTAGGCGTAGTAGAGGTAAGGGAACAGCAGCACACGACAGCTGAAGAAAGTGACCAGCATGAGAGCTCCATTCACTTTGTGCAGAAGAGTGTGCTGCTTGTTGAACTGATGGGATGAAACAACAAACAGAAAGAGGGAGTGAGAGAATCAAGTTCAGAGAGAGGAAAGACAGAGGGGACAGGTGAAATAAACATGAAACAAGCAGCGCAAGCCATGTTATCTCACACTTCAAACTCCTCAAGTCAATTTTAAAACACTAATAGTGTAGTAGAGGAGAGGCATTTGTTACATCATGCAAACTCTTTTTTTCCAGCTCCCGGTGCTCAGTTTCTGTGCTGATGTTGATGCCAGAGGCGGTTTGGAGCTCTACAGTTACTGAGGCAGCAGAGCGTTGACCACTTTTACGCACTATGAGCCTCAGCGCTCGGCGACCCGCTCTGTAACTTTACATGGTGCTGCCACCTGGTGGCTGAGTTGCTGTGGTTCCTAAACGCTTCCACTTTGCAATAATCCCACTTCCAGCTGATGGTGGAATATCTAGGGGGGAAGAAACTTCACCAGCTGACTTGTTGCAGCGGTGGCATCCCACATTACTATTACAGCAGCATGCTGGAATTCAGTGAGCTCTTTAGAATGAGCCAGTCTTGATGTTTGTAAAGGCAGACTGCATGGCTAGCTGCTGGATTTTATACACCTGTGGCAATGGGACTGAATGAAACACCTGAATTCAATGATTAAGAAGTGTGGCCCAATGCTTTTGTCCATATAGTGTGTCTTAAACCTCTGACCTACTCACTAGTGATGGGTCAGCTAATGATTCACTCTATAGTTTGGTTCTTATCTGTCTTGTATCATGCCTTGCAGGACAAACTGCACTCATATTTGTTTTTGCACCATGTCAGTAGAGCTGGGCTGATTTCACAGTGTATAATCAAAATCCCTCATTTTTCAAATTTGTATTTAGTTTTAAGTTTATACAATTTGTACATATTACACTAAAATGTAAAATCAATGGTACAGTCATTTAAAAGTGCACTATTCAACATTAAGGTCAGTTAAATTAAGGATTGTTTAGACTCAACTGACAAAAAATAGTCGCATAAGCATGTAATTTATGCTGACAATGAGAACCGTGTATATCCAGTCCTAAAAATTTGTGCATATTCATGCTTTGGTCAGTGGCAATTAAGGAGTCACCTCACTTCTATGCAATTTGACACAATGCAGCTTTAAAATACTTTGATTTTGGATTTGTTTTTCTTCTGGCAACTCATTTTTGTGAGTGGGTAGACATCAAATGGTGCCAGTTTAGAGTGAATTGTGCTGGTTTTTCTAATATAAGTGGGCAGAATGTGACTAAAACATGACTCAGACCATATTCTGTGTTTTTATTCAGTGTTTGGGTCACTTTCAGTTCACTCCATTCAAAGTGTAAATGGAGACTACACTTCACATAATTATGATAGAACATTCCTTCTGTATATTTATTTTTACACTGGACTGGAGAACCTTTAATAATGTTATTGCTCCCTGGAGGGAAATTCTCTTTAATCTTGCCCTCTCCACAGGTAGGGCAGAGGTTGGGACCTGTGAATGATTTCCTACTCTGACAAGAAGCCTGCCTCTTAATTGAGCTTGAGCTGAGTAAAGCAACTTGTATTTCAAACACATCTAACCAAGACACCTGAATCTCCTGAAACAAAGGCGCTGCTCCACGAGCCTGTCTGAAACACGAGAGTTAGCTGTTTTCCTAACCCTGATTCTAAAATCGATTTTTTACAAGAGATGCAAAGCTCAAATAAAAACAGAGTATTATGAGCTGTTGACTCTGGCTCAATATGATCTGTGCAGTGCAAACCATGAAGTGTCCGCACTCCACACAGTAAGTAAACCAGAATTTTATTACATCACACCACAGCAAAGGCCTGCAATATTTAACTCATTTATAGACTTAGAACCTGTATGGGTGTAGCCAATGCAGTGCATCTTGTCAATATTTCATGTTGAGAGCAATTTAATATATTGCACTCTCTCTCTCTCTCTCTCTCTCTCTCTCTCACACACACACACACACACACACACACACACACACACACACACACACACACACACCGGTGCAGTCATCAACCTCCTCTCTGATTTTCCTCAAAACATATTTGGGTGGAATATATTTGCTCTCTAAGCTCCCACCATGACATCTCCTCCCTGCTGGAGCTATTCAGACATGTCAGCCTTCGATCAGTAATGGACAGGGCTGGGGACAAACCGATTATATGTAACGAGATTATAGTAATCTGATTAGAAATTAAAGCGTTAACAGTAATGCCTTATAGTCGCCAACAAGTGCACCATCAGAGATAATTTACAAATACAAAATAGACGTATTACTGATCATTTGGAATTAATTGTATCATCACTCAGAAACCTGCTCAAAATGAAAAATGGCGTGAGACCGATGATGATAGTATCACTATTCAAATTAGAGTATGTATATTCATACAGTTGTCCTGTATATTTTGGAAATAATAATTCGAAAGTAATTAACAATCAAAGGGATAGGTCACCCATTTTGAAAAATGTGTTGAGGGGAAGTTGAAGCATAGATTTTTGTCTGGGTGTCTTTTCAAGTGAAACTGAATCAGTGAAATGAGATTATATGGACTGATTTCTATTCAGCATATCACAGTAATTACTCCCTGTAATAACAAATGGAAAAAAATCACCAAATCAAAGGGACTGTTCACCGATGTTGACAAATATGATATAATTTCACTTCCCCTGTTCTGTAGGACAGTAGTGCTGCTATCTTCCTCTCATTGTTACTGAGTGCTGCATACTGTCTTAATCTAATTCACAAAGTGGAACTGTAACAGAGAAAAGCATCCCATTTATCAATTGGTACACTGTAGACTCACCAACTTTACTAACATGAAACGGGGTGGTAACAGTGACTAGTGCAGGGCTGCCCAATTTGGGGCCCGCGGGCCACTGATTATTTTTGGCCCGCTGCCCTTGCTCGAATTTTTAATACTTTTAATATTATTATTTTCCCGCTGCCAACGATCGGAATATCTTTTATTTATTGTTGCACTTCCTCTCCTGACCACAAATTAACATTGTGTTACATTGGGGGTAGGGTGGCGCTGTTAAGCTCCCGTCACCTCAAATCCGGCAGGAACACGATGACCAGAGAGTGAGAAGATGCTAGGCTAGGATGGAGCGTGGGAGGCGGTGGCACACTGATAAGACAAAGTTTAAAAAATGCTGGGAACACGAGTACCTTTTTACTGAAATTGATTCCACAGCAGTATGTTTAATAT
>OMLB01042652.1:0-11572 GCA_900302555.1 Myripristis jacobus
GTAACGTTAAATTTGGTCTTTATGGTATCAATGAAGACATGCTCTGCCATGCAGCTACACATCCTGGTGTGTGTTTTACTGGGGATCAAGGAGAACTCACGATTCAAATGCAATTCAAATGTGTAGTGCATCCAAATTGCGATTTAAGGCAAAAAATTAAATTGTGCCAGTTGGATGTTTTTTGTTTTTTTTTTCAGTGTGAGGATTCCATTTTTGGTATATTTGATTTTTCTAGCTGTCCTAAAAATCCTCTCCTGTGGGGGACAAATGCTACAGTCTTACTGCATAATGCACAGCCGCATCTTCTAGTAAGACATTTTGTTCTGTTAAATCATTTGTTGAGCCAAGATTTTGGTTGGTTTGTTATATAATGAAGTGAAAATGTCTGTTTTTGTATTAGCAGAGTTCTTGATGCATTCTAATTTCTCCACTCCCCTTGACCAGTATGTCCATCAGCTCCCAGTTGTACATTTTCACCTCTGTTATACTCGACTGTGAATGATAACACTAAGACTCAGACTTTTTTTTGTTGTGCACACACACTAATTCACATAATTTATACACACATGTACCTTTCATAATAACATTTGTCACTGTGATAGTTGAAATATTATATCATTGTTGTATGTAATCAGTATCATTAGATAAAATGCAGAATGTTTATTGTTGTTATGACATTGCTATCACGTTATGATTCCATAATTTTCTTTTTTTGTTTGTTTTTGTTCTCATTCTTTGAATTGATTAAAATAAATCACAAATGTTACCAATGTGTGAATCAGTTTTTTCATGCAGTTGCTTTCAGTGCAACCTCTGATATTGCTAAAAGCTAAAAGTGGTGATGTCTAGTGTGGCAGCCTAACAATAATTCATGTCTGTTATGTAGTTACAGCTCAGGTTTTGAGAGGGGAAAGAGCAGAGGAAGAAATGTTGGCACAGTTCTCTAGAAAATCAGGCGGCACTCAGAGGAAGAGCATCACAGTCTGCTACGCACTTCTGTAAAGGTCTTCAAGATTTTCAGCTCTGCATGCTTTTTGACTAAAATCATTTATCTATCTCGCCTTGAAGGCTGTGGAATGATTCCTGAGAGTCGTGTATAGAGAAGATATCAGTCCTTGATTGAAAGAAAAATAAAACAGCACAAGAAGACAGCAAGAAGAGGGGAGAAAGCTCATCTCTGCTCCTACTTTGATGTTTCCTTGCTATAGGACAGAATGGCAAGGTATTTCACAATTTGGATGTCGTGTGGCATGCTGCCACCCCTTCTGCTGGTTGCAGGAGCAATCGAGTGTACAGAGAAGGAAAATCTGGTGAAAGAGATGCCCCGCTCGCTGACTCAACCAAGTGATTGTTTAATGGAGTGCACTTGGCTGACCTACACTAAAAAACTGGAGCTCCAGGATTATCGTAACATACGTTTCAAAGATTCAACAGAAGGTAAGACAACCAGTTCATTTTAAACTGTGGAGGGTTTGTGATGTGCAGCTCAGCTGAATATCACAAGCTGCCTGCTTAAAATACTACCTGAAATTAAAACCTACTGTGAATTAAATTATCAAATTAATTTCACTTTTCTTACAAGCAGCCAGTGTATGTTTTAAAATATGTTGGTCAGTGAAGTTATTGCGTCACTGCTGTGCTTTAAACTACATGACACACACCTGCAGTGTGTTGCACATAAAATGATCTGTGTCAGTGATGTGCATTACAAACCGGCTTCTCTCCTCAGGAGACCTTGGAGAATACTGTTGGTCAATGGATCTGCAGTGCACCATAGGAGAGAGCTTTCAGTATGCCTTTGTGGTGTTGCCTGTGGACATATCTGTGGTAGGACAAGAGCAGCTGCAGCTGAAATCCACTGCCCCCACGTTTGGCACGCTGGACGCACACAACAACCCCACCACACTTGCTGAGAACTGTGGCCTCCGATACGATGTCACACATCACTTTGACAAAGAGCAGACGGAGACATCATTCTGTGTAAAGATCATCGCACAGCAAGACCTCCTGGCAGACAGGGTTCTCAGATGTCCACCTTTCCTTGTCACCATTTGGCAGAGAAGTCCAAATCCAATCAAACAAGAAGGTGGAGGGTAGATAATTATTTGAACAACAATTCGAATTCTGGTTGAGCTTGGATTAACATAGTTTAATTAAATGCATACGCCAATAAGGAACAGGAATTTCTAGTGTTGTTATACTTTTAGTGTGCATTTGAATCTGTACATATTGCTTATATTATAACCATAACGCGTACACACACACACACACACACACACACACACACACACACAAAATGCAAGTGCAACACAAGTAAAACACAAGAGCTAGCAATGGCTACAGATTCTCATAGTATGCAGTAACATACTGCATATTATATTTAACTTCACTAACTGTAAGATGACATTTTAAATATCTAATGGCATTGCTGTCAATTTCACTTTAAGTGATTAAAATACAGCTATGGCTGTATTGAGAGGTCACGCTTTTGCTCTATGACACAGTGGGAAATTATACATCTAGATATTGACCAGTTTACATGCAGAATCCTCTGTATCCTCTGTAAGCAGTAAAGCCAGGTAGTTCCCACCTCATCAGCTAAAGTTATGGTCTCACTAAAATGTGACATTAACACATTAACACATTGTGTTAACATTTAATCGCACACAGCATTGGGTGTAATGCTCCTTTGTGCTTTAAGTGAGGGTGAGAGTCTTCCAACAGGGTGATATGACGACTGACCATGCTGCTCGAAACCATGACCTGTTCAACAGCTCAGAGACATTTTACCAACAGTCAGAGACCAATGAGGCTGGCCTCACTGACTAAAGGGTTGGGCAGTGTTGTTCTTGCCATTATAACTAGTATAGTCTAATAACAAATATGTTATTTCTGTTAATAAGTTGCTTACAATTAATATAAAACTTGTATAAAACTAATATAAGTCTAACTCAAATTCATTTTTGCTGAGTCAATAAAATTTGTAAGCAAGTTAATAGCATATATGTAAATAAAACTATTATAAAACTATACAATTTACTAATCATTAATTATGTATTTTGCAACACCTATTCTGAAGCAGGGATTAGCTGAGACACTTTTAGCTTGGTCATCTAAAGTTACAAGGCAGGGACACTCAAATCACAACACAATCCACTCAAATGTACTAAATCTTTTATTATTATATAAAAAGTGCAAAATAACTACTTCAAATGATGTAACAAGGAAACAATTGCCCTAGCAGGCTAGTAGAAATAGTGGTGGTAGGCTACTATCCTCATTTATAATGGTGGCAAGATATATAAAAAAAAAAGATTATTTTATGATAGCTAAAATTTAAAATAATGGATACTAAACAGGCTATAGAATAAAATAGAGAATCTAAATGCACGGAAGTATAAAATAGAATAAAAATAAATAAATACAAGGATGATAAAAACAGATATAAGTGCAGTTAAAAGGATACTGTTAAACTGTACTGTTAAAAGGATTTACAATCAATTACAACAAGTTTAAGGATGTCTGCAGATTGTTCCATAAATAGAGTGCACTGTATGAAAATGACATTTTTCCTAATTCAATTCTGAATAATGGAATATGGAGTAATAACTGATTCTGTGAGTGAGTACCAAGATTATGTGAGCTCAGAGTTAAAAGGGATGAAATCTAGCATAGAAGCATCTGAACAAAAGCATTACAGATTACAGATTACAGATTAATAACAACCTATGCTGGTCCCACCTCACAGCCACATTTGGTCAGCTGACTTTTTGGTAAAGATGGTAGTGGTGGGTGAGGTGTGGCTGAGTGGTAGACAGCATCCAATGATTTCCCTGTAGAGGCCGCAGCTTTTGCATATATAACATCCCCATAATAATCATCCAGCCAGATACAAAAATATTTATACTGAGGCACTCTCTCTGTGCATATGCCATTTGCCAAATAAATGTTAAAAGGTTAAGTCGCTTTGGTGTTGCCTGGATTAACAGCATCCATTTGATTTTGTCTGAATTTAGTACTGATGGTTATGGACTTGGAGTTGGAGTGAATCAAATATATGTTCAACAGCTGATTGTATAGAAGTTGCAGTACAATATAAAACTGTGTCATCTGCATAAAGACGCAATTTGCAGAATTCGGAAGAGTTATATATTTTAACATTTATTTAATGTAAATTGAGAACAATATTGGACCCAAAACTGAATATTGTGCACCAACTTTAGCAATGTTTAAAATATCGCAGTGAGTATCACCCAGTGCTGCAGCTGTCAGTGTTTGCAGCTTGGGGATGTGAAGCTCTTTTTTTTCACCTAGAGCACACTTTTTCTGTCACGCACATTGGAAAGACACATAAAAACATGACAAAGCACCACAACATATACCATATATTGCATTTTATCAACACTGTAGGTCATGTGGCGCTGAATAAAGTTTTTCTAACTAAAATTGTGACTTATGTTAATATATAACAAAAATTAATAGGAGCAGCTTAGTTGGTAAATAATCATGCAAACAAGTAATGTCAATGTCTCGCATAAAAGTATTACACACAGCTTAACTTTTAATAAATGTTGTCTACAGCACAAGGAGTGACATTTCTGGGGGGAAATCAGCCCACTCCGGACAATTCAATGAATGAATGGGATGAATGGGTTGGTGGAAGGCCCAAACACAAGGAAACAAGCATGTTAGTTCTGGCACAGATGCCCCACTGGCCCTCCTGGTGGCGCTAGAAAGAAGGTCATGGAGTCACCTAAAGTGCCTGCTTTCATCCTCTAGGTTACATGGACGTTGTCACAAAATTTCATGGCAGTCCACCACATAGATTTGGATGTACCTCTCTGGAACTAACTGCTGACTGACTGATTCAGTCCCTGGTCCCTACTTCACCTGTCTCAGTTTCCTGTTGATAAGAGACTTTTGTTTTTCTTTTTGCCCTGCAGGGAAGTGGAGGCCTATACAGCACCATGTTGATCAGTTGGTCTGTCAGCAGTTTGGTCTAGAGGGCCATGGTCACTGAAGGAAAGATTTGACCCAAAACGTTGAAACTAAATTGATGTTTTCAGACAAAGAAATCAGGAATGTGTTGAGTTTGTTTGACAGGGAATGGTGGTTGTAAGAACTTAAATTTTGTGACAACATTCACGTTGCCTGAAGAATGAACCACTACCAGCAGCCCCAGCAGGACATCTATGTTTTCTCAGCCTTATCCTTGCCCATTATAGGTTAACATTCAAGAAATGCTATACAAGTCTGGCACAGTAGTGGTGCTAGTTGGCTGCAGGTATTGTGTCATCATTATTTTTGATCATCTTTCAATACCTTTTCCATCAACCCCCTTCCTTTGTTCCATTCATTATGTAAAAGCTGGTCTCCAGCAGATGAGAAACCAATAACCAATAACCAGTAACCAATTTCAAAGTACTGACAAGCTGAGTAATCTAATTTACAGTTATGTTATATTTGCTACTGTGCCTTTAATAGTAATCTTTAATTGTCTCATGCTATGCTATTGCATTTTGAGCAAATACAGTATTTAGCAATACAGGAAAATAACGATAACCTGCTTGTGTTAGTGGTGAGGATATGTGAGTACATATCCGAGCACAGAGCCAAAGGTGGACCAGTCCTGAATTTCTAGGCATGGATCCAGCTTTGTCTTGGACGGTTATTGGAAGCGTTTGATATGTAATTTAGTGCACAGCAACATTTATTCCAAGACTGGAAGACTGAAACAAAGTTCTCTGATAAAGGAAGACTGTTTATAAGCTGGTTATTGGTAACTTGTTATTATTATTTTTTATGGTAATATTACTATATTTTATTCTTCTTTTTAGTTGTACTCACTGTTTGAATGCAGAAACATTAAAATATTATCCTTGTCCAGCTGTTGCAGTACAATCTCTTTATTCAGATCAATGTACTTTTCTGTTTCTATTGCACCTGTGTGTGGAGGACATGCCCAGACTGCATGAGCTTAAATATCTCCATTTGCCACAGGATCTGCACTTAAAGCAAAATGTGACGCAAGCTACAATAAAAAATGTTATCTACATCTTGGAAATCCTTGTAGGTGCATGAGATAATGCATATGCTGTTCTCTGACTCAGACAGCTTTGACAGCTAACAGACATCACCACTAAAGAAATTGTATTTCAACAATCTTCCATAAATATCAAAGGTTGCACTGGGAATAACTGCACAAGAGGAAAAAATATATATATGTACACTCTGGTTACATTTGTGATTTATTTTAATCAATTCAAAGGATGTGAGCAAAAAAAATCATGGAATCAAAATGTGATAAAAATTCATAACAACAACAAACATTGTGCATTTTAGGTGAAAATACTGGTTACGTACTGAGATGATATAATATTTTACATATCACTGTGATAAATATTATTGTGAAACATATTAGAAAAAGTGAATGGTGAGGTACACGTGTATAAATTATGTGAATTAGTGTGTGTGCACAACAACAAAAAAAGTCTGATTTAGTGTTATCATTCACAGTTGAGTATAACAGAAGTGAAAATGTACAACTGGGAGCTGATGGACACACTGGTCAAGGGGAGTGGACAAATTAGAATGAATCAAGAACTCTGCTAATACAAAAAAAGACATTTTCACTTCATTATATAACAAACCAACCAAAAGACAAAAGACACGTCACAATTTGGATGCACTACACATTTGAATTGCATTTGAATCGTGAGTTCTCCTTGATCCCCAGTAAAACACACACCAGGATGTGTAGCTGCATGGCAGAGCATGTCTTCATTGATACCATAAAGACCAAATTTAACGTTACTGCATGCTGCCTTTGCAGGGCAGTGTGGTCACGATTGTCTTTTCTACCAGCTGAAATATGTCAAATGGAGCACGGCCAGTGGACGACTGTGGAAAAGCACAGTGCAGATGTTGCTCAAACTCAAAAGAACAGCAGCCGCAAGAGAGTTTGGGGAGAACAGATTTTAATCTACCATTATTATTCTCACTGTTGAAAGAAAAAAAATCTTTCTATCTATCCATCCAAAAAAAAAATATATATATATATTTATATCTATGTGTGTGTGTGTGTGTTTGTGTGTATGTGTGTGTGTATAGGTTGCAATACATATTTGATATGACTTTATTGCCCATTGAAATAAACTACATGAACTTAATTTTTTTTTTCAGCAAAGGAAGTACTGCTTGTAAAATACAACACAGTTGTTGTAAATGGCTGTACTCCACTGATCACAGCAGCAGAAGCTGCTGTCCCAGGGGAGGATTTGGCCTCAGACACTGACACAGTCTTCACATATTTGTAGGGAACACTCAGTGGTGCTTAGCAGCTGCTTTATTGCCATGACATTTGCTAGCCAGGGATTATTGTGAAATATGGCTGCCTTAAATAGCTCTGTGCACACATGAGAAATGCTTTGATTGCTCTGATAAATCGATTTTCAAAGGAGTGCATACACATGTAGATTGGGATCTGAGAGTAATGAGGTGTGATTACGTGGTGAATTATGTGATTATGTGGTTTATGGTGGGATGGATAGACAGATCTGCCATACCAGAAACCTATTATCTGTCCCTGAAAGCTCATTGGTATAGGAATGCCTTTGTTAGATCTTGGAGAAAGATTACTTTGTTTCTCGTGTGTGATGCTGATGAACGCGCTTGGAAATGGGCCAAATACCCCAAATGATAGAAATATAAGTCTGCACATACAGTGGAAGTGCTGCTGAGAGAAGATTATGTGCCAATGATGTGCTCTTGTCTTTGATCTTTATGTATCTACCTATATGAGCCTGAGACTTTGATTTGCAATAGGATGTTTGTACAAGCTCATATTCGGCGTTCCATGGTATACTGCTGTTACAAACTCATGTATGCCAGGTGGCCTACAGAACTCACATTGACAGGACTGTAAAACAAGCTTTCCTCCTCACTGGGCAGCATGAAGTTTGTCAGGGTCACAGCCACACCTGCGGGTCAGCTGCACAGAGGAGATGACAAGGGTACCGAGTTCATCCATGTACAGGATGGGCGTCATTTCCTGGGAGGTGGGCTGGCAGCATGGCACCTGCACCATTAAAAACAGACAAAGAGAGAGGGAGTCAGGGGATACAGGGTGGGGGTGTTACCATCACTAATAATTAATAATTATAATTAATAGGCAGTCTTGATATCGGGGTAAACAATCTACAGGGTGCATGCATGAATGTATGAATCATACAGTAGATTTTTCAGCACCTAAAGAGCATAAATTTGCTCATCTGAATTAAACAAAAAGAATTAAAGTGAAATTAAATTTCAAGAAAATAGGTTAAACTTATTTCATTCTTTTGTTGGATTCTGCTGTTCATATTGAACTGAGTTCAGCATGTTTTACATTCTGCTGATAATCCTGTAATCACCGGCCTTAAGTTTGTCTGAAGATTTACTGTTTCTCATGATGAACTGTGCCTGTTGCTTTCTGACTAGCATTTCCTTTGGTTTAGAAGGAAAAAAAACTTTGATCTCTCACAAAGAATGAGGATGTTGTTATTTTACTTGATTTTTTTTTTTCTTGCGCATGTTCTCTTGTTATTTTTTTAGCATCTTACAACAAAAAGGTATTCTCCTGGTAAGCATGCAGAAGCTAACAGAATTGTACCTGTGAGGGGTTTTCCTGGGCAGTGAGGGCGTGTGATGGACAGCTCAAAGAGCTGCAGGACGTGCACTGGACCAACGTGATGCTCTCAGGATAGATCACCCAGTTGTCCCAGCCCAGATCTGCCAGATTGAAGAGACAAGACATGGGCTGCTGTGCTTTCTCATTCGGAGAGTACACATGTGCATTCACACACACACACACACACACACACACACACACACAAACATGGTGTGTACCTTTGAGGAAGATCTCAGAAGCCCTCTGGCAGCACTCCAGGCCTGTGCTGTTTGCAGCACTCGGTGTCTCAGAGTTGCCAGGGAGTATAGGAACTGGGGAGACATTGAACAAAAGCACTTTTGATATTTGCAACATGATTTTGATCAAAACCTTTTGATGTTTGTTCCTGTGCTGGGTCTGATCCTACCTGCAGTGAACTTGGCTGTGTGAGCAATGGCAGTGAAGCTGTTTTTCCATTGTTCTCTGATACTGGTCAGCCCACCAACAGGCAGCCGTGGCTCTGAGTGCAGGTTGAGAGCCCTGAGGAGTCCCTTCCTGATGGACTGTAATGACTCACCCCGGCACCTGCACACACACATCATTCACATGATTAAAATACAGAAAACATTATTTTAGTTAAAACAACAACAACAACAACAACAACAACTCTAACACAAAAAAACAGCTATAGTGAAGCTGATAATGTTGCATTCATCCTGTCAGGTCACAATTGTCAAAAATAAAGGAGCACTGAATATATATGTTTGTGTAAACAAACTCCACCTTCAGGAGCCTAAAATAAGATTTGTTTGAAAATGCATCTGATTTTGGAAGGCTTAAACTAAGGCCAGAAAATAAATTTTGCGGAGTTGTAGCTGTTCACTGATGCTCAGTCAGAGAGTGTTTTCGAGTGATTGATTATGCGACAAATGCTTGAGAAGAACAGTGTGTTACAGCCCGGGCTATTACTCTTCTTACACCACAGATCACCATGACCCTGTATCACAGCCAAACTCTTCATATTCCCAATGCCCATTTGAAAAGGCCAACAGAAAGCATGCATGAACACAGACCTTATGAAAGATAATATCACTCCACAATATGACCTGCATGATGAAGCGCTTGTCTAGGGTTCCAAGGCTATTTTAAAACAAAATGACCTCTGGTCTAAAATGTTTAATACTCTGCAAACAGTGAAAGATCATTCGAACCAAATGCAGGGGTTGCATAGACTCACTGTATGAAAAGTTCAAAGAAACAGTTTTATGTGTGTTGCATAAACATGTGTGATACTAACCTGTTGTGCCTGGTAAGAGGAGCGTCAGCAGACATTGCAGATTGCTCTCCGGAGGGATGCAGGACAAATGTCATCACCAGCGAAGAGCCCAGAAGCAGCATCATGAGAGTGAACACAATGGACATGGTGGACGTGCAGGACAGGTGGACTGCAATGACTTTCAAGTCAGGTGTGAAGGCTGAGCTTGGTTTCTGTTGGTCTGCCTGAAGGAGGAAATAGGAGTGACTAGACAGGGATGCTGCAGTAGGTATTGTTTGTCAGGGCCTGGGAACCTGGCTTTTTATCTTCCTTTAGCCCAGTTTGGCCTTGAGATACTTAACATTGTTGTCTTGTCCCCTGTTCTGTGTGAAACATTAAGAGGCAGATGATCCGACAGAGAAAGACAGAGAGACACACAGAAAAAAGACAAGCAGACAGAAATGAAGGCTGGGAGGGAAGCAAAAAGATGAGAAAATTCTATTTTTTCTGTTGCCACACCAAATTGCAGCATGTATAACTGATACATTTGTAGTGGTGGTCATTCATAACACAGGAGTTTGGTGAAGTTGTGGAACTGCAATAGACTTTAATGCAACAATCTTCCTGGTGAACAAAGGCTATAGCAAACAATGTTAACCAAAAAATGTTATTGCATATTCATAAAAAAGAATAATAAGAAGAATAGGATATGCATGCCCTGCATTCAGAGAGAGAGCACTGTTCACCAAAGCATCTAAAGAGACTTTTTGATTTTTTTTCGCCTATAAATTAGTGGTCATTCCTGTATGTGAATATGACGGGCCACAGCTAACAGGAGACACAATCTGTCCAGTCTCTTCCTTCTCATGAGTAGTTATCAGTTTCCATTATAACTCCCAATTTTTGGCCTGACATGAAAGACAGTAATCTCCACTGATAAACGTGAAAACAGTCCGACTGCTCTGCACTTGTCATTCAAGGACAGAGGATCTGCAGGGAAGAGAGGTAACACCAAGCAATGAGGCCTGCAGGTGATGTAAAGTTCTGAAAGCACAAAGGGAGAAGCTTGGCAGCGCTCATGGCCCTGTAAGCCAGCGTGTGTCAGAGACATGCATGGAATGGGAACTTCAAGTCCTTAGATGCCCTCTCCTCTGTGAGGCCTTAGCTGGGTCACAATACAGAGAAATATTTGCCATGTGGCCTGAAATAAACTCTCTTTGTTAGTCTGTGCCAGCAGATGGTGAGCAAATATCAAACCGTCATTCATCAACAGTGTGGAAGGAATTCTTGGTACAAGCCGATACAAGCCCTGCACTACTTTCTTTTGCCCAGAACAACCAGATGATAAACTTCACAGAACATCTAACATGTGATGACAATCTGGTTTTCAAATCCCTTATTGTAAAAATGCCAGTTCTGTTCTATGTTTATATATGAATATAAATATGTGATATCTATCTGTCTGCTTGGCTAACTGATAAAGGCACAAGACAAAGATTTAACAGAACAGACACAGTGCAGCTGTAAGTTGATCTTCCAAAATAGTGAGCCTGCATCGATGTATGAAAACTGTGTTGTAACTTGCTCATACCGTTTTATTAATGGTTTACAATGTGTTTACAGTCTAACTGATAATGTAATTATGAACCACTCATAAACCCCTTCATAAG